>PVKU01011736.1:0-41033 GCA_004027475.1 Anoura caudifer | reverse complement strand
TTCCTGTCCCTGCGCAGCTATGACAGCCCTCAGAGCCTGGGATTTGCCGTCTCTTCTGCAAAATTCGGGTTTTTGTGAGGATGCAATACGACGCTGGTGAGGTAAACTAGGCCAGTGCCCGCAGGGGCACATGCCAGCCACTGAAACACTGGGTCTCCTGTAAGCACTGGGCGGCCCCGGCCTTCACCTGCTGGAGCAGCGGGGCTCCGCGGGGTCCCGCACCTGCCTGCAGCCGTGCCGCCGGGACGGCCGTGTGGCTGGTTTGCCTGCGCGTCCAGGGGCCCAAGCTAGCTGTGTGCAGTTGAGTGAGTGATTCCATTTCTCCCTCCTCTGGTTTTCTCATCCAACTATGGGGATGATAACACCGCCCAGGTGTTGTGCGGATTAAATCAAGCTCTGCGAGGGTTTACTTCAGAACCTGGTGCGCGGCACGCGCTGAATAAATGATGATGCTGCTGACAATGACGGTGACGATGACAACGAGATGAAAGGAACTGAGATGCACTCGCTTTGTTCCTGCTGCCTCTTGCTGACAAATCGGCACGGCCTCAGCGGGCAGGCTGCAGTGCCGCTCACCACCATGGCAGGTTCCGGGCAGAGACAGCCCCCTGTCACCACGAGCAGGGCAGCTAGTGTGGCGGCTGGGAAGTGACAGGGCATTTGCAAAAGGGGCTGACGCCCAGCGACAGCTCCCACGTTAAGCATCACCCCGCAGCTCGGAGTGCCGGGGGCCTGTGGCCGTGCTCGCCGGGAGAGCTGAGACCGGATAAACAGGCGTGAGAGGGAGTGCTCGGAACAGGTCCACGGCCCTTCCCCACCTGCTCCACGTCCCTGCCCCACGCAGGCGAACACACCCACTCCGGACAGCCACGCTGCTTGCTGCCCACCGTGGGCGCTGTCTTTTCATGTCCACCTTTACCTTTCTGTCCCTGCAGCTGCAATTGTGACTCTGGCCTCCCTGTCTCTCTCTAGGCCAAGCCCGTACAATGTCAGCAGCAGCTTAAACACCTCTGGTAGCTTCTTCCTGTTGCCCAAGAGTGGTGGAGAGACTGGGAGCACCGAACAAAACTGAAATGGCACTCTGGTGAAGGTCTGACCAGGAGACTCGCCAGTGTCTTGTAAGCCCTGTGTGACCCGGTCTCCCCCGACCCGCCCGCTAAGTGTCCAAAGGCAGTTACCGCCTCTCTCTGACCACGCCTGGGGTAGCACAGCGGCCTGCTTGCTATAGCCCCAGAAATCCAGTGCATGGCCACCTCAGGGCCTTGTCAGTTGGTTTTCCCGCCTCAAATCCTTCTTCCCCAGATGGCCTCACACCCGGCTCCCTCCTCTCTGCCGGGCTTTGTCAACACTGTCTCATTAGCGGGGACTTACCTGGCTCCCTGTGCCCGCCGATGACGGTGGTCCCGGCTGGCACATTGTTTCACGTCTTTCTCCAGGGCAGCGATTTCAGCCGGTGCTTTTACAACGCGCGGTGGGTGCCTGACTATTGGGCAGGCGCACTGGCCTCTTCTGCCTGAGAAGTTCCAGTGAGAAAAGGCCGACAGCCGGCACAACCATACTGGTCTGGTGCAAAGGAATCGGAACTGGAACTGTTTTCGGTCAGATCAAACAGATGCGCATTTGGGCGTGCCGCAGAATTTTAGTAACCAGTTTATGTGTGCCAGGAGATGAAAAGGCTTGACAATCGCCTCTCGGACGTACTTATATATGTAAACATATTTATTTATCCCATTTTCTTCTACTAGAACATACCTTTTATGGTCAGTGACTTGGATTCTTTTCAGTCCCTGTATCTCCAGAGACAAGGTCAGTTTCATGAAATAAACATGTGACATGTAAGGAAATAAAAGATGAACTGGTTTGCCAGGGCTGCGTGGCAAGCACGTGGACTGACTCACCGCTTTCTCACCGCATGGAGGCTGCGAGGCTGAGGTCAACGGGTCAGCAGAGTTGTGCTCTTAGGAGGCCTCTCTCCTCAGCTTGCCTAACCCTCTGTCCGTGTCCCAATCTGCTCTTCTTACAGAGACATCAGTGGCATTGGACCGGGGCCCAGCCCAGTGAACTCAATGAACCCTGATCACCCCTTTCGCGGTCCTGTCTCCTCCACGGACAGTCTCGTTCTGTGGTCCTGGGTGTCAGGACGTCCGCACAGGAACTGGGGAGGGGCCACAGCTCAGGTTATAGCATTGAGACATTTCTTGTGTCCGAATCGCAATGCAGGTAAGGTATCACCAGTAGCATGGATGTCTGAAACGCAAGACCAAACTCTCAGAACAGAGATCTCCCATCCTTTCCAGAGAAATCCAACTTTCCCCGTCCTCCATGTCTTTTTCTCAGCTCTAGGGGGCAGAGTCCCACCCAGGGCCCACGTGGAGTCTGGCTCCGTCTTCCACACCTGACGCTGGGACTTCTTCTACACGAGGTGGGGATGCATCCGTACCAAAGCCCCTTGCTCCCACTTCAAACTTCTCTGCCACTCGGAATGAATTCACTTACGGCGGCAGATGAGTCCCTCCATCACCGGTCCCTGCTGCTCCTCCAGGTCCTTCTCCCGCCGTTCTGCATCACTCCGCTTCAGAACTTCACCGTTGCTCACCTGGGTACTGTCTAACGGGCCCCCCAGCTAGCAGTCACTCTTTCCTATGCAGCCAAAACAGTCTCTCAAAGACACAAGCAGCATGTCCCTGCACTGAAGACATTCTTGAACGAAGTCCAGACACCTGAGTATGGAGTCGGAGGCTCTCTATTCCCTATGCCTTCATCTGTCTTCAGCCCCGCCTCCTGTCAGCCACTCCTCACAACGTGTGTTCCAGCAACTCTGAGCCACTCACGTTTCCCCAATACGCAACATTTCGCTTCGCACATCCCACGTTTCACTTACAATACCAACAGGTTCCAAAACTACGGGGGCGTTCCCAAACAAACCCTGGGAGGAACATTGGATTCCCACGTTTCTTCCTTAAACCCTTCCACGCACGAGTTCCCTGACACCTCTAGATTTCACCAAAACGTCGTCGTCAGAGTTCTCTGTTCTCCCCATGTTTTCTGCCCTCTCCTTAGCAGAAGATCTCATTATTTGTTTTTATAAATTGTTGAAACAAGAGCAAAATCAGACCCCATGCTTCTGTTGTCGGTATCGCCGTCAGAGGAAGCCCGTTACACGTCTTTGCTGGGTTGGCCCCCTGTTACCTGTGATCGGCACACACCGCCTCTGGTGCTCGGTCGCAGGGCGAGTCCAGGAGGTGCCCACGCATGCCCGGGCATGTGGGTGAACAGCGGGCTGGTCTGCTGCTTCCTCTTTGCAGCAGACATTTGAGGAACCTCAAGAGAGGGAATTCCTGCTGAAGAAAACACACAACGCACTTGACCTAGGGAGAAGGCATGAGCCATCAAAAGGAAGGCTGGTTCCGCGGTGAGGGCAGACCTGGCCCTCCTCTGCCTCCCCTCTCATCTCACCCCGCGCGCACACGATGGATCACGCACACACGACGGGTCACACACGAACCATGCGCGCCACCCACGCCTGGCACCCCGGGCGCCTTTCCCTTCTCCGGTGTTGAGCGCTTCTCCGTCTCCAGTGTCGTGCGTAGGCTCTGTCCTCTGATGCCCTCCTCCCCCCACCTTCAAACCCAACTTTGCCGCTGAGCTTTCACGGATTCTGCTTAGCCGTGAGAATTAATGTGTCCCCATTCTCTGGGGCAAGATGGATGGAGGGTCACGGAAGGAGGAAGAAACATACATCGATTATCTGTCATATATCAAATTCATTGCCTACATTATTGTATTCAATTCTCAAAAGCATGCCATACAAGTGTAATTCTTCCCCCAGTTTTAAAAGTGATTGGGCTGGGAGTAAGAGGCCCGATTGCTAAGGTAGCTGTGACAGCCAGCGGTGGGAGGGCAGGCGTGAAATGCAGTCTTTGCACGACCAGAGCAGACGAGGCTCTCCTCCTGTCGTCCCCCGAGCAGTGTGCTCGACGTGTGTCTCCCGGTATTCACGGGACGCCGTGTCTCAGGCCCCGAAGGTGGCTCACGCAGCACCTATCCCACTTCCCCACCGGAGCTCTGCTTTCACGCCGGCACTCAGTCCCAACCTTGCGGGGGGTGACGCCTCCTGAGTCTGAATTCTGATTGCTCTAAACCAATCAGTGCAGGGTGTTTCCCTGCGATTTCTGTAACCTGGGAGAACGACTTGATGAGCCCGAGAAAACCGAAGGCCGCATCCAACAGTTCGTGCCTGGTGACAGTTTCTGTGCTGCCCTCCTGAACATGAACCCTGTTGGGACGGCAGGGTGGCCAGGATCAGATCCAGGAGGAACCGGGAGCTTAGGATAAAAGAAAGATGGAGAGAGAGAAAGAGAGACACCAGACAGACAGACAGGCATTGACGAAGATTGAAGGAACCGGAGTCTTGATGACATCACGAGTCCACTCACCGGGCTGCTCCCAGAGGCTGCCCAACGCAACCTCCGGACTCCCAGTCACATGAGATGGTAAACTTCTTCATTGTCCACACTCACTGAGTTTAAGATTCCTTCTATTTGCGTCTGGAGCCACCGTGACGAACACAGCCCGCGCGAACTGACTTGTCTACAGGCGGCTGCCAGCACTCACCGGAGAAGCCGCCTGCCTCCCCCAGCTCCTCCGCACACCCCTTCCTGCGCTCCACTTCCTCCGAGAGGTCGCTGTGGATGCTCAGCCGAGACCAGGGCACCTCATTCCACGTTCCGCTCACTCCGCATTGCTCTTCGTTGTTCTTATCCAAGCTCCCCCGGTTTTCTGAGGGATCACTTACCGTGTGGGCCATTCACTAGATGATGAGCTGCCTCTGGGCAGGGCAACCCTGGCTAAGCCCTATCCTGCTTCTTCAGCCAAGCGTAGCTCCGGGCGCGCAGAAACGTTGTACGGTGCGTGACGAATGAGCAAATACGTGAAGAGCCAGCCTGCGATAAACGTGTGCTGAGCTGAAAGCGGGAATTGCGTGTAGCGGGGGATGGGGACTCGGAAGTGACACTGCCGATTAACAGACACCGAGCGCCTCGGACGTCTCCTATGAACCTCATGCATTGGTTTGACTCTGTGTCTTTGAAGGCAGTGGCTGGACTTCATTCGAAATGCTGTATTTGCCAATTTCACTTTATTTCCTTGGCCTGGCTTTCAGAGGAATAAATGAAAAGCGTGCCTTTCATTTATCCAGCTTACTCAGGGCCTGTTCAATAGCATAATCAAGTCCCAGCATGTTCCACACTTGTTGCTTGTCAAAGCCTCTTAGAGTCAAGGGCTGCAAGTAGCTGGGGCAGTGCACCTGGCAACGTACGGCCTGAGACGTTCAGGACTGTAATTCCGTTCGTCCCTAACAGCGAGTCTCCCTCTGGGCCAGCCAGAGAGACCTTTCTGCTCTTCTGTCAACAAGGACGAGGGAGGAGCCTGTGACCTGCCTCCAAGAGGAGGCTTCCTCTTTGGGGCCCTCCGACGCTCCCCCTTCCACCTCCTGCTCCCAACAGAACGTTAACTCAAGGGTGGCACTTTGGGCATATTCGCCTGGGTACCCAGTACCGCAGACCAGGTCTACGAGTCAACCCGGTTCCAGGTAACAGTGTCCCAGAGGCTTGCTACGGACCAGGCGCTCTGGAAGGCATAACGAAAACCCCCAAAAGACACGTGCCCTGCTCGTGGCTGTCACGGGGGCCTCCTGAAGGACGCGGTGCCTGAGGGAGGGGGTGGGATTTACGCAGAAGACAATTTTGAGTCCTCAAGAAATATCTGTGGAGTGAACCAACAAATAAATGGGGTGAAAGGGCAGAGGACTCATGAATATTGAAGCCCTTTGTGTAAAAATGAGCCATCATTTTTACATGAAACATCATTAAGTTTAATGTATGGCATATTTAAAAGAAACATCAGCCTGTTGTCAAAAAGAGAGACGGCAAGTAATAAAAAATTTACTAGTTCTCTTCATATAATTAAAACGGAAGGTTGGGCATAATTTTAAATATCGTCCACCTATCTTGTCAAAATCCTACGTACAGTATAGTTATTACCGCCGCTCAACACTTCCACCTCCTGTCTGACGGAATTTCCCGTCTCTGGCCCAGATCCTCCTCCCTCCTCTCCCCACCCCCCAAATTCCAGGTTAACGTGGTTCTTCCAAGGGTAGCCTGGCAATCTTTTTCATTATATAAATGTCATCTCCTCTACTAACTTCCAAAATCTTGACTCTATTTTTCTTGGAGTATAATGAAAGACATCTGCATCTAACAGGCAAACACAGACTATTCTTTAGGAAAATGGAAAAAACCAAAGACTTGGTTACCTTTTGTCTAAGCCACACCAGAGAGGGAAGCAGATGCGGAGCCTGAAATGTAGTTTCGCTGGACTCAGTCGTTAATTGCTATGTCAATAGAACCGGTTATTTATGTATTTATCTTTGTGTCCTTTAGATCGCACTTTTCTCAGCTAAAAACGGGACAGACGCCGCCACAGGCTGTTGTGGAAGTGGTGGGTGTGGCTGTGCTGCAAGGAAACTTTATTTACAAAAACAGGTGGTGAGCAGGGTTCGGCTGGAAGGCCACGTTCATGGACCGCTGCTCTGGACCATGACAGATGCTGCAGTGACTGCAAAGATGTCAGAGATGTGTAGGGGATAAAAGTTTGGGACAAAGCCTCTCGTTTACTTTGAGTCCCTTAATTTCCCTCCCATCCCACTCTCCCCGAAACCAAACACAGAGCCGTGGATGACGGGGCAGGGGGAGGGGGTTGAAGAGAACACTCAGCGAGGGGTCCCTAGCGAGCTGGTGTCTGACTTGCACCTGAGACATGGAAATGGCAAGAAACTAGCTGGGTCACAGCACCAAGGGAGGACAAAGTGGCTGAGCTGGGACCGACGCGGACTCAGAGCGTTTCTGAAGACAAAGGACGTGCTACGGTCTCCTGTGGATCAATGGGAGTTGCGTGCGACACGGTTGCCTTGCTTGAGGGGGTGGGAGGACTTGAGCGGAGGGAAGCCAGAGGCGTACAACAGGGTGTCTCAAGGCTGAGAGGAACCCTAACTGAGAAGCTGGGATAGAGATGCGCTACCTCATATTGAGGGACAGTCAAAGGGAGAGCTCCACCCACGGAGAAGAGGTAGCACATCTGAAGGATCCCTGGCTATTTCCCGAGAGAGGGGTGTGCTCATGCACGTCCCAGCCCCGAGGAGCATCCGTGTCAACAGCTCAGTCGAGGCAGACAGTTCCTACATCCCTGCACTTTTCTGCCTCTCCTTCTCCCCCAGGCCCCATTCCCGAGCCCCGGCAGGGTCTGAAACCATAACTAGGAGGACGAGATGGGATTATAAGAGAGCCACGTGGAGAAAGTAAAGGCAAGCCCACCATGAACCTCTCCCCAAGGGCAGGTGGCCAGCTGGTGACAAGCCAGCTCCGGGAAAGGGAAGCAGCCGCAACTCTGATTGAAGTTGAAAGTTTTGATTATTTTGCTGAACAGAGATGACTTATCTCTTGAATACCTCCGTGTTAATTCCTTCTACAGGATCAGAAGGAGTCGAAGACTAACCCCAAATATAATCCAGGCCCAGAGCACAACCAACCCCATGGAATGTACGTAAAAGAGCGTAGGAGACAAAAAACTAAAGTCACTCTCTGATTGTATCACACGAGTATGCTTTTTCAGAAGCACACCATGCAAGCGTGTTAGTGTCCTCCTTATACCCAAGAATAGGCACCCCAGTCAAACCAGGCCAGTAACTCTACATTGCGTCGAAGGTATTAAACCATCATACACTGAAAGAAGCATTTCCTTGGAATAAAAATCTCCATTCCCTGAACATTATTATTACAAAAGCAGATTATCAAACAGCTTGGGAATCTAAGTTTAAGGATACAGCCTAGCACCTCACCTTCAACACAGCAACTGTCCCTCCCTCCTCTGGACACACAGAATCCAGAAATAGACATCAGAGCACATGAACATCTTAGAATGGCAGCTTTCTGTTATCAGAGAGTCGGAGAAAACTTGTTTCGTAGAATTCAGTTTATTGAAAATACAACCTCAAGATGCCTTAGAGTCTAAGATTAAAGCCTCTTAAGATCTTAGCATCATAGAAGCTTAGAAAAGTCTTAGATTTAAAGTACCTTAGAGTAATAAATAGGCTCTCAGAAATTTAGAATTGTAGCTTCTTAGAATCAAAACATATAAAACCTCTTAGATCTTATAATCTAGGGATCATAGAACTGTCAAAAGTCGGGATCCTGGCATGTTAAAACCTGGATAATAGGCTTTTTGAGTGATGCCATTGAACCTTGGTGGGGTCTTAGGTGTTTTCTGGTCTAACTTCCACACCAAGCGGAGCTTCGTTTCTGAGGCCGTTTCTCACCGGCCGTTCTGGGCTGGATGAGTCTTTGTTGGGGGAGGGGGGGGTGTGGTCCAGTGCCTGACAGTGTGTTTAGCAGAACCTGTGGCCTTGACCCCGCCATCTGCGGTAGCACCACCTGGGTCGTGTCAATGAAATGGCCTTCAGCCGTCGGCGAGCGTCCCAGGCCCTGCTTCATACACCTCCATTAGATGATCATCTATCTCCGAGGAAGCAGAGGGTCTTCTGAGGACTTCTCGGCATTTCAAATGGAGGGCGTAGTCTGCGCTGGGCCTGATCTCATGCGAACCTCACGATTACTAGCTTTGCACTCTACAAGTGCAAGGGGGAAGGGTTAGAGGAGCTCCCGGATGAGGGCCACATGGGTAAGAAGCCATGAACTTGTCTACAAATGGCTGTTGTCCCCAACGCTGAAGCTGACCCGCTTTGGTGTCCGCAGCTCTGGTGGAGAGCACTTCTCTCGTGGACCTGAATCCTTCTGCCGCCCCCAGTCTTAGTCATAGTGTAGTTGTCATGTGGTTGTGGGTTTTCTATTAAAAGTCAGCACGGCTAAGAAGGCAGACTCCAGGCAGGCTCCCTGGAGTCCAACCCCAGACCCACAGCGTATCCTTAATCTGACCTTGGAGTTACTCCTTTTATATATATGCCTCAGTTTCTTCGTCTGGTATTTGGGTTCTTTACAGCTGTGTGCAAACTGCCCCAACGCTTAGTGCCTTAAATCAACCTCTACCTTAATGTATGGAAGTTGGGGTGGGGCTCAGCGGAGCTGCTCTCCAGTTTCGCACGGCGTCAACGGAGCTGGCCGGACGGTGCTCGGTGGGCCGGCGGGCTGGGCCGGCCGATTCAGGAAGGGCTTTCTCAGGCGCCTGGCACCTTAGCGGGGTGACTGGGAGGCTGGCTTCATCTGGAACTGCTGACCGAAAGGAGAGCAGAGATTCCCCAACACGGTCGTCTCAGGGAGGTTCCTTCCACACAGCGGTCTGGGCTTCCAGAGCAAGATTTCCAACAATCCCCACGGACACCGTGGGGCCTGTGATGACCAAGCTTCTGGAGTCACAGAGTCGCATTTCTGTTATCCTCCTCTGGCCGAGGCAGTTACGGCCCACCCAGATTTAAGGAAAGAAGACCCGGCCCCCACTGTTGCTATGGGAGCAACATCTCAAAACCCAAGTCGTGTTTTAAAACCACCGCACCTGCAGAGAGAGACAACAAGAATTCTTACCCCCTTGGCTGTGAGTCTTAAAAAAGGCCACCCTTGTAAAACGCTTAGCATGTCACCAGCCGCGTACGATGCGAGCTGCTTTCGTTTACGGCTGGACTCTAGCGTGCAGGAATATCTTTGTGCCCGCAGGTCCACAGACCCTCCCCTCCTTCCCTGAGCAGAGGAGGCCTCGAGGGCTAAGTGGAAGCCAGGGGCTTGAGGACACCGAGTTAATCCACACCCGGCTCCCGGGAGAGGGGCCGCGAGATAAAAACGTTTCCTCTTTAGAGGGTGGAAGAACTGCTTCCGTAAGTGAGCAGGGCAGCGGGGTGGCGTGGATGTATCCGCGTCTGTATTGGAAGTGACAGCCAGTGCGCGCTCCCTTCTGCGGGGACGGGGCTGGGCACAGGCACTAATACGCCGAGGAGGCGAAATAATAAATCATTAGCAACCGTGAGCTGCTCCGTGGCTGGAGCCGTGCGGGGGGCGGGGGGGAGGCTCCCCCAAGCAATTCAGACTCAATTACTCTGCTCACGGGGTGTTTGAAATGGAAACAAATGAAGGAGGTGATGGCAGAGGCAGGTGGCATTCCTCAGGGCCGCCGAATGCGTTTTGTCCTGGGCCACTGGTTAGATTTTGCTAAATGAAAGCAGGAGTGAAAATAATAAGAGTAACTCCTCACGCGGGTAGAGCACGTCGGAGTTAGCACAGGGATCTGTTGTCTGCCATCCTCTTGAATTGTCCTGTGAGGCCCCGACGGTTAACTCAGTGTCACCAACCAGGTGACTGAACTTGGGACGCACCAGTGGCCTCCCCCAGCCTGACGGGCTCCCACCGTGAGGCCCAAGCCTGGTCCCCTGGGCCCCTGATGGGCTGATTCCCAGTGTTCTGATGTGTCTAGTCTGGGTGAGGCATTCCTCTTGCTGCAGACTCTGTCCCCAGTCCCTCTTTCCCGCCAGTCTCCCAAGGCCAGGGTCTGGGGGAGGCTGTCCCCTTCGGCACTCTGGCCTGTGGAGCTCTGGGGTCGGTGGCACCTACCGCAGTGACTGTGTTCTTCTGCTAGGGCTGCGGTGACAAGGTACCACAGACTGGATGGTTTAAACAACAGTTTATCTTCTCACAATCCGGAGGCTGGATGTGCAAGGTCAAGGTGTCAGCGGGGTTGGTTTCTTAGGCAGCCTCTCTCCTTGGGTTATGGATACAGGCCTCTGTGTCTTCACATGGCCCTCCTGCTGTGCATGCCTGTGTCCCAATCATCTCTTGAAGGACACCCGTCATATCAGACTAGGGCCCAGCCTAATGAGCTCATTTTAACTTCATCACCTCTCAAAAGGCTGAATCTCCAAACAGAGTCACATTCCGAGGTACTGGGTGTTAGGATGTCAACAAGTACGATTTGGGGAGGCAAAATTCAACCTATCGCAGTGACCTTCGGTGTGGCCTCGCCCGCCCATCCCACCACATGTGTGAGCACACCTATGTGCGAATTAGGAGTGGGTCCCACGGCCTCATCTCCACGCTCGTCGGGCCCTCCGAGGAAGGCAGGTGCTATGCCTCCACCAGCCCGACTTCCCTGAACTCACTGCGTGAAAGACGGGCAGCTCTTTCGCTCCAGTCTCTGACCAGCCCTCGGCAGCCGCACCGACGAGAGGGAGACACTAGGAAAGATCGCAGCGGGCGTGGGAGCCCGGCTTTGAGCCCGGGGCCCCTCACCACAAACGCAGGGCTATTCAGGCTGTTCTCAGTGTGTGGCGAGTGAACACAAAGGCATTGACTCAGGCCTATAGCGACCACAGCGAGAAACTTATTTCAGAATCTCCTGAGGCCACAAATGACTGGGTAAAAAAAAGTATTCTTGCTTATTTGTAAATTCTGCACCTATGTGAATGCTTGGAATCACAAACTAGGTTAAAAGCAAGTTCAGGTTCAAGGGCAAGTAGCCCCCCACCGTGAGCCTGCATGTGAAGAGACTGAAGATGAGGCTCACAGTGTTCAGGGTCAGCTTACAAGTCAGACTGGTGGGCCTGGGAGAGAGCTTCGCTCCCCCGGCACTGGCTGGTACGGGGAACACGGGGGTCCACAGCATCCCGTCCCCCTCCACTTCGGGCCGGCAAGCCAAGGGAGGAGCGCAGGCTGATCAGGAAACTTCTGCCGAGCAGGTGTGGGCTGCGGAAGAGGTAAGGGATGGAGCTTTATTTTAACGCCGTGTCTGTGCCCCGAGAGCCCGGTTTGCAGAACAGACGCGGGACACTGGGAGCTGACCGAGGGTCGCTGAGCCGAGTGGCACGGCGGCCTCTCTGAACTCGGAGGTTGAGGGCACGGCTCCGTGGTCCTGACGCTGTAGGACTACGCACGGGTTACAGGACATGGGGTGAAGCATGGGCACTCTGAGCCCGCCTTTTCAAATCGAGGTCATAGCGATCGCCGCTTCACTCCACAGGTCAGGCCCAGGAGGTCTCCAGAGCTTGTCCAACGACTGGACAGAGCCTTTAGACGACTCTGCTTCGTAATGTGATGGTGAAATTAGACAATGACAACAATCAGTAACGCCATAGGCTACGTGGACAACGGCAATTTACTGAACTCTTCTGGCCTCAGTGTTCTCATCCGTGTAATGGGCGGCACCAGCAGAATCGGCCACAGCGGTTTGTCCCATGTGAGGACGCAGGATGTAACCGGGAAGCAGCTAGCGTAGTGCTCGGCACGTGGCAGCTCATTCTCTCTCTCTCTCCTCCCCTCCCCTCCCCCACCCCGCCATTTGAAAATACCCTGAGGCCGCCTTCCCTGTGCTAGGCCTGTGCTCGGGGACACACACTGTTGTGAAGGGAACCCATGGGTTTCCATCCTCATCAATAATGCGCTCCAGGAAGGAAGCAAATGACACAAACACACATTGTTATAACGTCACAAGACGGAAAACAACAGACAAATATAAACTGGGGGAAGGAGGGGGGTCAAGAAAAGCCTTTTGAGAAAGTGTCATCTTTGGAGCAAACCTAAATTCAGGAAATACCCTAAGAACTCTAAATGTCAAAAGGGACTGAAGTCCAGGTGAGGAGAGGCGGGAGGAGGGCCCCAGGCAGAAGGAACAGCTCGTGCTAGAACATGAGAAGGTAACGAAACACAGCATGCGGGAAACCTAGGAGACAGTCCCAGGACCCTCTGTCCCGGTCCCTATGCCTGTGCCCCTTGGCACGTGACCAGAAGAAACTCTGCGGCAGTTTCTCAGGTGCGTATGGAGAGGTTGAGTCCCGTGATGAAGGGGGAGAGTCCACAGGCAATGACAACAAACAGGCCGGATTTCCTTCCCGAGTCTGGCCGCTGCCGTGGAAAACACGGCGTTGCTCTCTGCCTCGTTTCCGCCCAGGGCCTTGAGGAAAGCTTGCCTGTAACTCTAACTAGAGCAGAATAGATGTGGCTTCCAAAGCCGCAAATGGAGTCCCTTGATTTAAAACGTAGAGCAGTACCTTGAAAACAAACCCAAGAGTAACAAAAGGTTGTCACTTTTCGAAAAAGGTACAGGCTCAGGCAGTCGGAAAAAGTCATTAGTTATAACGACCGGGCGAAGTAAAGGAAAGCTCTGACTCGAATGAGTCCGGAACTTTACGCAGAGACAGGGGGCCCCGGATTCGACCACCACGCAAGGCCCCTGGGAACCAAAGCTCACTGGGGGGTCGTTACGGGGAATGTTAACTTCCCCTGTAAGAACCTACAGCTGGACCTACTCTTGCAAGGCGTGTGACTTAAAAAAAAAAAAATCCCTTTACTTTTGAGGAAAACAGAAACAATTACTATCCTGTGACCGCGGGCTATTTTTCTTACATAAGTCATATTAAGGTACGAGGCCATTGCCTGGAAGACAAAGTGTACACTTTGCCGTAAGGGAAGATAACAGGGAAGGTTTGCGACACCCTGTGAGTGTGTCCTTCCTGTGCCAGAAATCGGATTCGCCTGTTCTGAAGGCAGGGCGTAGGGGAATCTATCTCTTAGCGCTCAGCAAGGCAGAAGAAAATGGGAATGGAGGTTTCCATGGCACTTCGCTCTGCTCCATGTGGGGCAATAAAGAGATCAGAGCGCTTCCCCTTTGGTAAGCAGTTGCCCATTTGAACCCGTGCAGTCTGGCTGAGGGTTACGGGCAAACCGCCAAATTCACCTGCTTGGACATGTAAATTAAGCCAGGCCAGGACCTACGGTTTGCTGCCGTGTTTGAAACGGCCTCCTACTTCCCGGAGAGAGACACGGAATGCTGGACGAGCTGAGCACCGCCGGGCACTGCCGCACAGTGTGAAAGACAGCAGACGGCTTCGGCGGCTGCCCACCTCCCAGCATCCCGGCCCACTCTCGCCTCGATTCACGAGAGCGAGGCCGTGTCCAGGGGAGGAGGTCATCTCTGCTTCTGGGAAGGCTCTCCAGTCCGCAGCTCTTACGTCCAGGGGGCGGGCAGGGGCCTGTAGAATTGCGTGAATTTGTCCCCAGGGTCCAGGGCAGGTGTCTGTCCTCAGCAAAGTTCTACAAGTGGAGGGCGACTCAGGAGGGTGTGAACAGCCCACGCAGCACCTGGGCAGAAAAGCCAACGCCGCAGATCCGCAGGTGTCCCAAGCTTCGCCATCCACGCGCACACACGCCAGGCAGGGCGGCCCCAGCGGTTGTCCTTCTGTGCACGGCCTCAGTCCAGTCTGTTCAGAAGAGAGAAGCCCTGCATGTCCAGGGTGCTCCTGGCCGTCCCCTTATGCTCTTTTCGGATGAAATGAAGGGACAGCCGATTTGCGGCCTGAATAATTGAAGCGCTGTGGGCAGCTCATGACTCAGAAAACCTCCCTTTAGAGAGGTGTCTTCAGCATGAACAATAGGGACTTTCGCTGCTCCCTTGTCACTGTCCTCCTACCAAACTGGGAACGTTCAGGAGGTCCTTGGCCAGTCAGAGTCAGCCATTTGTTTTTCCTTGACACCACGATGAAAATGGGGATTGCTCTATTACTGAAGAGCAGGTAGCTTCAACTATTTATGATGACCCTTCGTAGAATACATTCCTTCAGGCACACACTGGAGACCGCCATCTAAGTTTTCTCTACGTGTGAGACGTATGGGGAGACTAGCTTTTCAGAGAGAGAAAAATCAAGCAGAAGTAATAGCACTTTACACCTTCACAGACATAGTTCACATCATGATTTCACATATATATATATATTTTTTAACTTTCTCACCAGTCCCGGGCAAGGCAAAACGGGACTATTTTCTCGTTTTTACAGCTCCACCTCCGAGAGGTTAGCACGTGTCTGGAAGGTCAGTCAATTGGCAGAGAAAGGAGAACAGAAGGAACACCCTCGGGTCCCGAACTCTGAGCTTTCGCCACTACTGCCCGGTAATCAGGGAACCTGCTCCACGCGGCTTCGCCGTCGCTGCCGCTTCCGGTTGCCATCGCGGGGAAAGCTGGCTGGTCAGACAATGCCACTGAGAGGCCATCTACATGCTGCTTATGGTACAGAGACTTGACATTAAGAAATCTTAGATTTACGTTCCAAATTCTATCAGTTCTTAGCTATCAAAACTTGAGCACTTAAAAAACCTTTACTAATTCCCATTTACCTTAGCAATAAAATGAGGATAATCAGAGTACCTATCTCACAGCATCACTGTAAATTAAATGAAATAAAAATACATAACAGACACACAAAAGTCTTTAATAGAAGGTGACAGTGGCAATGGTGTTGATGTCAGTGACGGTGATGGTAGATGAAAGTGGTGGTGATGGTGATGGTGGAGGTGGCTGTGGTGGTGATGGTGGTGGTGATGGTGATGGTGGTGGGTGTGGGGATGGCTGTGATGGGGGTGATGGTGGCTGTGGTGGTGATGGTGGTGATGATGGTGGTGATGGTGGTGGGAGCGGGGATGGCTGTGATGGTGGTGGTGAGGGTAGTGGTGGTGGTGATGGTGATGGTGGCTGTGGTGGTGACGATGGTGGTGATGGTGGTGGGAGTGGGGATGGCTGTGATGGGGGTGATGGTTGTGATGGCGGAGGTGTTGGTTGTGGTGAAGACAGAGTAAGAACATTAGTGGCAGAACGATAATCGATATTTCACAGGCGTAGAAACCGATATGCTGAGAGAAGACCTGACGGATAGCACAGGATTTTAAGGTTACCAAGTACTGTGACCCCCGCCCCTGTGCAATCCTTCCTGCTCTGGAAACCAGGACCTCTGCAAAGACGGGACCTGAAATTACGGGTTCAGGAAGAACAGATTTTCCCATTCTCATTGGGCCATTACCCTTGTGAAGGGCTATTCTTTTTATTTTGTTCTTGGCATCAGAGGGTGGAGGTAATTTCATGGGTTTGCACTTGGTCTTTCCACTACAATAGCTCTTGGGTGGACAACCAATGTGAGGATTTGCCAACTGACACGTCCACATGGGTAAGTTTCTGAGAACCCAGGAAAGCGTCCTGGGAGGGTCTGTGGTCCTGGTGGACTCACCGGGGCAGACGTGTCATTCACCAAACACCCTGGTCCCACCCTGAGACGCCTCCTCATTCGGGATGCTTTTCCCTCCCCATCCTACTGGTGTCCTGATGGATGCGAGAGGCCCGCTGGCCAGCGAAGCGCCGGCAGCAGTGATGCACGCCCCTTTCGTGCATGTGTCTCCCCTCCCGGCCACAGCAGCAGCCGTGTGTCAGGGAGACACTTGGCAGCTTAGCTCTGCATGGAGAGAACCCCCCGGGGCAGAGCCGAGGCTGAATTCTAACGCACAGGTGCCATGACTGAGAAGCGGACCTTTGTTTACTCTGAGGCTGTTTGTGCGATGTCACGCAGCCTGACAGGTGCCTCCTGCTGGAGAATAAGCTGCTTAGGCTGCAGACCATGTTTTCATTATTATTAAATCCCTATTACCTACCATAGTGTCTAGAGGAGAGTAGGTACTAAATTATCACATTTTTGAATGACAACTAAAAGTAACATATGAATTAATATTGCTTAGTTTTCAAACCCACAGATACGTGGGAATTTTGAAAGATCACTAAGCTTTATCTTCCAACTATTTGCAAATCAGAGTAATTAACACAAGGTCTTGCACACAATAGACATGAATACATACTGATTTTCTACAGCAAGCGGTGTCCCCACCTTCCTGCTTCCCCTCGCATGCTGCCACATCACAGTCGACTCTGAACTCCTTGGAGGCCTGTATTTGTGTCATTTTCCCATGGCCTCAACCATCCTGATCACGTCTGTCACAACTCTACACCCACGCACTTAATGTACACTTCATAAATGACTGGCTGAATAATTATAGGGAATATATTTCCGATAGGTTTACCTTAAGTTGACAGGCATGAAGTTACTGAGAGAGAGAGAGAGATTTCTGTCTCAAATAGTCCCCGTATAGTCTCTTTGCAAGCTGGGCAGTAATGAGATATTCCTGCCACAGCCAGTCAGTTCCTGGCACTGTTCGGCAGACTCTGGTTTTACTCATTAAAGGTACCATGTAGAAGATAGAAAACTTTGGGCACAGAATTACGTTGCTACTCTGTGTGTGTGTAGGTACGTGCGTGTTTCTACTTAATTGATAAGCGCTGCCCACAATGAGGAATTGCAACTGGTGTAATTTTGATGAATATCTGCTAAATTTAATTATATGAAACCCAAGTTGAGAGAGAATTTACTCACATTTATAAAATTTGTGGGGTCCATATGGGTGAACAGATTGCTTTACTCACAGGCTTTCCCATGTGGGGGCTACAGCCAGAGATAAATATCCCTACCTCTCCGTCCTTGGTGTCGGAAGGCACCAGCTTGCGGCAGTCAGGGCCTGCGGTGATTTGGAGCTCACCCGGCGTGCATCACTCACGACAGCGTACCTGGGGCTGGGCAGTTGGAACCGCCTCCAACCTATCTCCTTGCCTCCTGCCCCTTAATTTCATCCTTCCTCACTGTATCGCCAGACTCAACGTCCCCAATCCCCATTTTTACCCGGTTATTTCTGGCCTTCAGTGGCTTTACTCTGTTGACAAGGTAAGATTCAAGCACCTTGGACCACTCACTCTTCAGGGCTTTGTGACAATCTGGCTTCAAATACCCTTCCAGACTTCAGCCCTGACTCTCACCTACCCGAATTCCAAGCTGCAGCCGAAGTGCGTTGCTAGATACCTCCTCCTGCTCCTGACACTGCCCTGCCTCCTCTTCTTGCTCATGCTGTTACTCTGTATGGAAAACAAGTTCCCTCCCCTTCACAGTCACTTCACTGATAAATATTTATCGGATATTGAGCTGTTGGCCTGGCCCTGTTCTATCCAGCAAGGGTACACCAATGACACGACAGCCTAGGTCCCTGTTCTCTTGAAGCTTATAAAGAAGCCTAATTTTTTTTAAATACTTGCAATTCTCTGCATAAGGGCCTCCTATAGTTTATTACGCAGCTGGAAGGGTTCTTTCTCTCAACTAAAATGTGTAGCACTCGCCACATCTCTTAACTGTACGTTTGTTCTCTCAACATACGTTCCTAGACAGGAGAAGGCCAACGGGGTCTGTAGATTCCCACAGACATGGCTCCCGGAACATGGACCGTCTCAGAAATATCTGTGGCTGTTACCAGAATTACGAACAGATTGAACCAACGCTAGGCACCACCCTCTGCACGCCCACGATGGCTACCATCGCACAGAGCACACCCGTACCTACTCTCGCCTCCCCCACCGGCTGGTGTGTTTCCTACTACCTTCCAGCCTTCTCGATGAGAAACGGAGGCAGGCTGCGTGGATTTGCGGGAAAGAGTGCGGCGTGCCTCTCTCAGGCAGCAGTCGGTTCTTCTCTTTCGTTACGGAGTCCTCCTCTAACCGGACAGCACCCCCAGGGTCAGGGTGATCTCGTACCGACTGTAGACTGACCCTGCTTTTACGGGTTTAGGGGGTCACATCGGAGCGTGTGGGCTGATTCTTCTTTGAAAAAACTTTGCTGCAACGTCATTAGGGCCAAATTGGGATTCAAACTCAGGTCTCTCTCACCCCACAGCCCGACCACGTTCCCCATCCCACTCCCTGCCTAAATACTGGCAGGGACACACAGGTGTCCGGGCTGCAGCGGCTCCTCCTGCCTTGCCTGCATTCCCTAAACTCTGACCACGGAGCTCGGGAGATTCACTCCCTGTGTCTGGGCATTTTATTTGCCCCCCAAAGCAGTGACAAGCTGCGTGTGCAGCAGAGTTAACGTCCTCGAGATCTGTCCCTAACCAGGCAGGGAGTTGCTGCACACACACCCAGCCCCTCCCTTGGTCCCACCCTGCACTGTGGTCCTCATTTCATCAGTGTAAGGGTCTCGGGTCATCCCCGGGGCAGCTCGCTCCACAAGGCACCCTGGGTGGACTGCCTCCCCTCCGTAGCTCCCACCACTTGCCCTCAAGGTCCCATCTCGGGGTCTGTTTCTGGGAAAACCCAAACCAACTCTCTCCTGCTGACACCATCCCTCCTTCCAGCTCCCTCCCCCCCCCCCCCCCCCCCCCCCCCCCCCCCCCCCCCCCCCCCCAGTTAGCTGACGAACTAGAGGCATGGGGTCTGTAAGCTGGCGGCCAGGGAACACTGCATGTGAGGCTCCTTCCCACCTGTGGTCACAGTTTGGGGATGGATTGCTTCCTTCTCTCCGAGCCGGTCATGCCAGGCTGGCTGGCTCCCTAAGGAGCCCTGGGGACACAGCTTCTCTGGCCTCCCTCCTCTCATGGGCCCAGGGTGAGGGCTGCTTTTCCCAAATCTGATCTCGCTAAGTAAGGACTATTTGCTGGCCTGGCCCCGTGACCCACTGATGGGGAGCCCTAAGCCCATCCCTAGTCCCTCCTAGGCCTTTGCTGAGGAAGCAGAGCCAAGTACCCCCTTGGTCAGACATAAAGGATCTGTGAGTAGACCAAGCGGTCATTACCTGCCTGCCGACCGAAATCTAAGGATCCTGTCTCTGACTGAAGAGTTTGCTACGGCTCTCGCCTGCCACTGCTGTTTTCCAGTGTGTTTCCTCTGACCCCTGCTCTGCCCAGGGTCACGGGCCTCACTGAGACTGACACTCATTGTCCTGTTCCAAGGGGGGGGGGAGGGGCAGTCTGGCGGGCGGTAAGGATGTGAACTCAGGTCCTATCAACGCCCTTCCCAGCCCCTCACCCTGGAGCAAGCAGCGTAGACTTTCTGATCCCCGTGCGCTTTACCTAGAAACAGAGGTGAATCCACACGCCAAAGGGATTCTCAGGAAAAGGGATGCATTTTGCACGTTTTGTTCATGCCTAGGGAACACTGAGTCCCAGGGACCTGTTATTCAGTCCTATGTCTGATATTCGGGAATGCCAATCTCGAATTTTGCTTTATTCCTAAGCCTTCCCAATAACTCAGAGAGACTCGATGACGTTCCCCTGGACAATAAGAATTTAGAAATGAGATCGACATTTGCTGGGGGCGGAGGCCCTCGGCCGGAGTGGCCTTGGGATGATTTCAGAGGTCAGCGGCCCAGTCACGGCCACCTCTGACACGGCCGAGCGGTGAGTAATGGCTGGCTGAGGACGTCTGGCTGAGAGGCCACGACAGAAACCATGGAGTTGCCGGTGGCAGGGGTTTGGGTTTTGTCTCCATGTGGATCATTGTTTATGGTGCCAGCCGTGGGCGACCTTCAGCGCCCCTCGTTCCGAAGCATCCATCATCTGACATCATCCCACATCAGTCTGGCTGCGGGAGGGCATGCTAGTGTCCTTGGCCTCTCCTGGACATCGACACGCGTCGCCATTCTTGCTCTCCTAGCAAACATTTTGGACTTTGCACCCTGTCACTCGATAGTTCATTTTTTTTTATTATAAATCTTGCCTAAGGATAAAATCTTGCTTTAAAGATAGATGAGCAATGGATTTGAAAACCAACACCTGCTCGGAATGTCTTTTCTCCCTCCCCCGACTGCACTAACCCAGCAAGGACGCCTCCGCTGAGGTTCGGGTCCCTTAGCTACGGCCCCTGCTGCGCCCACGGTGGGTGCAGGGCAGCTGTGAGGGATGGACGCCCTGCACAGACTGTACTTAGAATGACAAGAAGGCCAAACAGAGCATGGTCAGGAGACAGATAAGCAGGGTTGACAGATGGCAGAGTCTTCCTTCTCGATGATCTTTTGACACTAGGCTGACGTCCACCCGAGAGGAAGGTGGTTTATTTAATGCTTACATTTGCTTTGTGCTAATTCCAAATGTCTCAATTACTATATTTCCACAGAGATTGAGTTCATGTGGAGAAGCGCGGGCCCAAAACCTCTCTGCATCTCATTTGCCCCATGGATTCAGTATTTGCCCCTACGTGAAAATGGGTTGCCCTCACAGACTGTCTGAAAGAAAAGCAAAGAAAGACATCGATAGATGGGTCCCCTTGAAACTGGTGACACCGTCCCAACCAGTCAGTGACAAATACGGTTAAATGGGTAAAGACCCTCATGATACTCTTCAGTGCTCGGTTATACCTGGAATGTGAAAACGATGCTTTAGCTAAAATGCAAAGGAATAATGCCAAAGTATCTCGGATTTAGGACCAAGAACTTAAGGTCAATGTGTCCGGGAACCTAAGGAAGAGGATCTTCAAAGAGTAAAGTGGCCCAGGTCTGGGATCGTTAGGCCAGTGTTTCTGGAGGAGTCCTTTTCAAAATGTGGTCTGGGAGATCCCGGAGCCTTAGACAAACTGTCCACATGCTGCATTAGAAACGCAGAGAGTAAGACCTCAGGAATCAGAGTCCTTTGGATGCGGGTGTTTAAAATGTCCCCAGAAGCTCTGCAAGTCCATTCTGAAGATCACACTTTGCAAAACCTGACTTCGGAGATGTTATTGCGAGTAAGCACACCTGCCAGTACAATTAGAATATCTAAAATGTGCGAGGAACTTGAGATGTTTCCTGACCTGCGTATCAGACCTCTGACCTGCCTGCCGGCGCCGCCCTTGCTTTAAGCCCTGGTTAGTTGACTGGTGAGTGGAGGTTTTTCTTCGGGCCCCAGACACACAGCTGGAACTTCTGCTTGTTCATGTGGAAACAGTTGCTCAAGGGCCATTCTCACTTCACAGTTACGGGTTCCTTCTCAGAGTCAGAGTTTCCGGCCTGGGAGGAAGCAGGGAAGAAATGCAGAGGCCCTCCATCCTGAGGATAACGGGGTGCGGCCATGGGATGATGATGGAGATGCAACGTGGATCCCTGTTCCTGGACTCAGGATGCTCTCCTTCCTCCTTTCAGGACTTCCCACGCCACCATCCACTGATACGTCTGCTACTTTCACCGAGTACAGATGTCAGGCCCGATGTGCCCCCGCAAGTCCACTCACACCGCCGCTGCCCTGACCACCCAGGCTGCGCTCAGCCCCCGAAACCCAACAAGCACAGGATTCGCTCTTTAATTTACTTTAGGTTTCAGGGAGCTTCCCAATGCCTAAGGACTTCTGTGTCACAGGGCACCACGAAGCTCCGCGTGTGCCGACAAACCCACTTCCTTTCTGCCCGGGGTCCTGGGAGCGAGCTTGGACTCCGTTCACCTTCTGCTTCCTTCGTCTGCCTTGTGGCTTTTCGCACAATGTTTAATATTCAAATGTTTAAAAGTTAGGCGAAAAAGTTAAGAAAATAAGACCCAACATCAAAAGACTTAAAAAAAAAATAAAAAGAAACAGACCCAGAGAGAGCACAGATTGGGTCCACCAAAGAAGATAAAATAACTACAAAAATAACTGTTAAAAAATTAAAAGGTGGAAAACATTTTAACAGGCAGAGAGAGGATTTCAACAGAAAGACATAAAGTATAAGTTTAAAAAAGCCCAATTGGACAGTTAGCTACAAAGCACCCGATATCTGTGATAACAGATTATTTGGGGGGACTTCTGAGCGTACCAGGTGGAGCAATGTAAGCAACCTGTGAGCGTGGAGGACAGGTTAACACAAATGACCCAAACAGAGACGAAAAGAAAATGTAAAAAGACGCGGGGCATAGCGTTCCAGATCGGCGGGGAACCATACGACTTCCCAATGTCTGCGTACCTGCGGCCCCGCCAGGACCGGAGACAGAGGATGGGTCAAGAGAAAACGAAGAAGACACAGCAGCCAATGGTCTTCTGAAATTGCAGAGAGTGTCCCACAGGTCCAAGGAGCTCAGAGAAGCCCCGCGAAGATCAGTCAAAGAAAAGCACGCCTGCGCCTATCTTGGCGAAGCGGGGAAGGGTAGCGAAAAGGAGCAGAGCTGAAAAGCATTCAGAGACAAAAGAGAGACTTTTCCCTGTGCACAGGAAGACACGCAGACAAAGTATATAAAAATTAAGTTAGGGTGCAGAGAAGGTTGTCTCAACACTGCTCATCCACTTGAACTATGGCATTTATAGAATGCTACTTCCAACAAGCACAGGATACATATTCTTCTCACGTGCACACAGAGATTCACCGAGTTTGAGCGCACAGGACACAGAAAGCAGCTATCAAGTAGGTAGTTTTAAACCAAATCATGCCAGTAATTAAACATCAATGGTATGAACACCTAAATTAAAAAGCAGAGAGGGGTACGTAAACGTTTTAAATCAAGATACATGTGTTTGCTGTCCATAAGAAATATTCTTCAAATAGAAAGACCTGGATTAAAGTAAAACAATGGCAATATTTATGCACTAGCTAAACACTCACCACAAGTAATGAGTGATTGTGACAGTATCAGACACAGGAACTTCAGAAGGCAACCGACAGGTTGAGGGGCATTCGGAAATGCTAAAGGGATCAATCGGCCAGGAATAAATAACAATACTAACTGTGTTTATCTCTCGTCACAGAGCTGGAAACTCACGCAGAAAAGGTAACAGGATTGAAAGGTCAAATACACTATCCCATCACAGTTGTAAATTTCAGCACACACCGTCAGGGGCCGACAAGGAGGAGCAGAGGGCAGCTCAGGGAGAACAATGCTCTATTCAGCTCTGTGCCGTTGATAATTGTTACAACACTCCAGGCCCGATCACAGGTACATGCACATTCTTTGCAAGTGAACATGGAATACTCACCAAGGTAGACCAACTACAGACAATTAAGTAAATCTCAATACATATAAAATAATGGAAATAATACAGAGGAAGTTTTCTAGTCACAACACAAGGTGTGGCAAAAGGAGGTTGACAGCTGCTGGTATGGAAAAGAAAACAATAATTAATAAATAATAAAATAATAAACTGTCTTGCCCTGGCTGGTGTAGCTCAGTCGATTGAGTGCGGGTCTGTGAACCAAAGGATCGAGGTTCGATTCCCAGTCAGGGCACATGCCTGCGTTGCAGGCCAGTTCCCGGCAAGGGACGCACGAGAGGCAACCGTACGTTGATATTTCTCTCCCTCTCTCTCTCTCCTTCCCTTCCCCTCTAAAGATAAATAAATAAAAAAATTTTAAAAAAGAAAAAAGAAATAGAAAGAGCAAGTGAGTCCTTCTTTAAAAAAATAATAATAAACTATCTCACATACTCACAACTGTAAACCTACTTTTCCCCCACCTTGTATAGTTAAATTAGAAGACAATTAAAAAAAAAAAACCTGAAAAGTCTCTGAACATCTATAATTTAAGCAATATACTTCCAATTAAATCAAAGAAGCAATTCATAGTTTTAAACTGATGTATTAGAAAAGAAGAAATGTCTAAAATCCATGATTCAAGCCTCCACCTGAAGAGTCTAGGAAAAGGATAAATTAAACCAAAACAAGTAGAACATCATGCAGCAATAGGAAGGTCGGATGAGCTTCGGTCATAAAAAGCACAAATGTGGAACACCGGATGCAGGAATCGCAAGGACCAATGAAGTCGACAAAGGTGAGTAACTCAAAGTAAACAATTATCAGCAAGTGACCAAGTGCATGGCTGTACAGAATAGTAGTACCTGCGGACCTGGGAGGTGAACAAGGATGAATTTTTCTGGGTTCCAACTTTGCGCCTGGGAGGTTGATGTGGCGCTTTGCCCAGATTACAGCATTTTATATCGCAATTTTTCAAATTACAAATATCACAACTGATACTTCAGGGGACTAAATATTTTTTTTTTTAAGTTTACCTTGCTGGTAAGTATGAGGGGCATCATACGACCCACGTTTATCTGACTCTGAGTCTATTCTCTTTTTCTAAGTTACCAGCGACCCAAAAGCAACTTTAGCTTTAGGCAGGACTGCAAATGTGTCAGCATCTGCTTTCATCTCCCATTTATTTCTTTCTCAACCAGCCTTTCTGCACGAGGAGAAAAAACACGGCGAAGTGAGTGAGCGGCGAAGTTTTGGAACCAGAAAACACCTTTTGGATCCTGACACGCAGGGGCAAAAACATCTTAATTCAAATGACACACACATCTTGGACTTCATCTCTGATTCTCTCTTTCAAGCGTACTTCTTAGAAAACGATTTATTGAATTGAAGTAGGTAAACGTTTTTAAAGCTTCTCCTCAAAGATGTTATTTTATTTAAGGAGCAACCGTAAACTTGTTGCCAGCCGTAAAGTAATTAATGAATTATTAAACGTATTTAAAATTATTCAGACATTAAGGTAATTGCTTTGAGGTGTTTTTACTTTTTGAAATATTTTGTTGTTGATGCTATTACAGTTGTCCCAATTTTACCCCCCTTGCCCCCACCCCCCAGACCACCCCCTACTCCCATAGTCAATCCCCACACTGCTGTTCATGTCCAGGGGTCATTCATAGATGTTCTTCAGTGATGCTGATTAGGATTAGAATTTATTATTAACAGAAGAGAATCAGAAGACTTCGCGGTCTGATTGAACCTTATCAAATATTGTTGTATACATGATAATCTGTGTCACTATCATAGCCACAGTCACATTTGTCCCAAGCACGCCTGTCTCCAGCCTCCAGTGTTCTGGATCTGGAACTGTCCGCATGACCCGAGCGTGCCCCTTCCTTTGGCCAACTACGATGTGCTATTCCAACGCTGGCCGGCTGTTAGAATCCCAGCCTTGCCTTGGGTCTCCTGGCTCCATTTCCCACCCTGCCTCTGAGCCCCACCCACCCACACTCTGGCCGTGGTAGTGACCCCCACTCTGGGTGCCCAGGCACAGATTTCCAAAGTATAAGCACTGGGCAGTGAGGTGCCTTTCCCCCCTCAACATTATCCCCATCATCTTAAGATAAATTCCCTAGAGAGCCTACCATAGTTTAAAAAAATTAAAAAAAAAATAAAATAAAACCCTCCCTAGAAGGAGATGAGAGTGGATAATCTAATGGCTCTTTTTCATTCTTTACTGCACATCTCTGTGAGGAGGCAAATGTCATCTTCACGTAGTTACGAGAAGCCAAATTGAAACAGGGATCGTTTTGCAGCATTATATTCCCGGGCACTTGCTCCAACTTCTCTCTGCAATTGCTGTTCACCACTCAGACGTAATTGCACAGGTCACTGTGGAAAAGCGTAATTATACATTAAGGTGATGTCCTCTCATGCATTATTAAGTCATGCATTTTTCTAAAGGAGATCGGGGGAGGGAGCGAAGTGAGTGGAGAGAAGTCACAGAATGTTGGGCCAGCAGGACCGCAGGGACCAGTCTCATCTGCTCTTCCGAGCTGCCATCCAGCCAGGGCCGCTCTTGCCAAAGCACCGAGCCCAGGCATCCGGATTCCTCCCTGTCTGAAGGCCCCTCCCATGAGGGGCGGGGCCCCTGGAGGGGTCTGATTCAGCTGTGCCTCCCTAGCACCTGGCACAACACCTGGCACCGAGATCAGAGTCCGTGTTTTCCGCTGCGTCAATGTTGAGATTTGCTGGTGGATTTCCTTTGGCACACGATGCTCCACTCCAAGACATTTGGAGCCTGAAAGAGACACCTTTAGGGTCTGGTTCCACCTGAGTTTGCACAAAAGAAACTCAGGAGGAGCTGGTGTGAATAGCTCCGATTCTCAGCGACTTGCTGCTTAGCCTTTACGAGTTCAGAACTCTCACAAATACATTGGGCGAACACACCTCCTGATGTGGTCATCCCCATTATCAGGTGGGCAGCTCCTGCCCCCGTGGACGCCCGAAACCTCGGGTAGTACCATGCCCTTGAATATAGATTGTTGCCCCCCACCCCCCGCCATGCACATATATACCTGTGATAAAGCTTAATGGATACATTAGGGACAGGAAGAATGTAACAACAACAATAATAAAAAGGAACCATTGTAACAACGTACTGTGATAAAGGTTATGCGAGTGAGGTCTCTGTCTCACAAAACACCTACTTGTACTGCACTCACAGTCCCGCTTACAGGGCATGCGCACTTGGTGGCCTCATTGTGGACCAGCCGGATGGCAGCGCCCGGACTCTTGCGGTTCGGGCCCACGGTTGCATAAAGCAAACGGGACTTGAACCTACACCCCCCACCCCGCCGCCGGGGACACAGCTGATCTGAAAACCACACGGTGCTGCTGTAGCCGGAGGCGCACAGATGTGCAGATGTGCAGACATGCGGACCTGCCGACGCTCCGTCACGTGCAGGCCGGGCGTGGCGGGACTCGCGAGATTTCATCATGCACTCGGAACACGTCTTCTAAATTGCCTATTTATAGTATTTCCCATTTAATATTTTTGGACCGTGGTTGACTGAGGGTACCAGAAGCCACGGAGAGCGAAACCACAGGGTGATGCTGTGAGGCTCCTGCCAGTCGATCCTGCAGTGCCAGGGTCCGAGAGGAGCCTGGTAATGATGAAAATAATGAGACTTAGCACCTGCGGTCCAGGCGAGGCACAGGGCTGTTTACATTCAGGGACGGTTATTTAGATCAATGACCATGCCTTAGTCAGCTTTGCCGCACCCAGCAGCGTGCTAGGTTCACTCGTGGGTGTGACGGCGAACAGGAAACAGTGGGGCAGGTGAGTCAGTTAAACGTCCCCACGGACTAGATGTTAACCGAACTCTCACAGACTTTTAAGCCCCTTCTCCTACCCACGCAATGTATTTCCCCTTGTGCAGGTGCCCACAGCGAAACTTCCATCAAAAGAGAGGCTTGATCACTCTGGGCTGTGGTTTTCAGTGGAGCAAGGATTTCTCTCCAGCTCCTGGCATCACGCCCTCCTCTGGGCCACCTTCTGCTGCCACTCTGGAAGCCGTCTGGGGAAGGGCGTCTGCGAGTCCATGGAATACCCCAAATCACTTACGATCCATGGTGTTCCCGCTGGTTTGTTCTTGGCAAGATGGGGCTCAGAAACACGTTTCTGAAACATCTCTGACAGGGAGAAACGCTCACGGGGTTGGGGTCCAGATGCTCCGAGTGACCAGACTCCCTGGCTACAGACGGTCCCCTGGAAGCTGCGCGGGTGGCCTTGCTGGACCACACACTTCCTTGCCATTAGGGTGGGTGTTATGAGAGCCCCCTTCTGGGTGTGCACGGGGTGCATTGTGTTCCTCCTACCCCCCAAGGCAGAGTGAGGGAGGAAGAGACAGAAATATCTACGTTTGAACCCAAGCACAGTTACTTCCTAAACGTTTGCTTTTGAGCAAGCTATTTATTTATTTTCCAAGCTCGAGAAATCAACTTGCCCTCCTTTGGGACAGAGAGTCCCGGCTCAGGATGGACGTGTGGAGACAAGGACAGAGGGGGAGGAAAGGAGAAGAGCGTTCTCTTCATCCCTCACCTCATGGAGTATCTAAGAGCGGTTTATGAATCCATGCAGGCAAGACACCCAGCTCAGTGTTGGGGACATAGTAGTTGCTCAATAAAAAAGTAATTCTGTTCCCCTAACTCATATTCTCTTAAGGAAGCTGAGCCCCCAAAGTCAAAAACCCTGATGTTGGAAGGAACCTTAGAAAGTAGCTAGTCCCACCCAGTACAGATGTCCCTTCTCTAAAACTGCTCCCAAGTCGTCTGTCTGACTCTGTCTTCTAGACAGACTGGTGTTTCTCAGTGCAACTCCGGGGGGCAGAGAGCGTGGGCTGGTCCCCTGAGCATGCAGCCAGACGCCGCTAAGTCTCTTTCCACCCGCAAGACGTCCTCGGAGTGGTGTCGCCCTCGGAGTGGTGTCCCCCACAGGGCTCGGGCCTGCAGTGCACAGGCGCCTGGCGGCTGACGTGAGCCACCGACCACCTACCCTGAGATGGCGGCGGCGCCCTTTCTGGCGTTAGTCGTGGGGTCCTCTCGGCCCAGGACCAGCAGGGGCGGCAGCAGCTGCTCTGCCAGACCAGGCCTGTGACGCACCTGGCTGGCGCGTGGCTGCGTGGCCTCAGGCCCTCAAGCCTGATTCCCCCAGGGATTTGGCGAGTGCGGGAATGTGATAAATACATCTGTCCTGCTCCGGGTAGCTAGCTCCGTCTCATCTCCTAAACAAGGGTCCTGGTTAATCCCCCCATCCAAGGCTCTCTGTGCCCACAGGGGAAATGTGATGCATGAACGTGACCGCCAAGTGCCTGCACGTCTACCCTGCACATCTCCGACCCCCTCTCTCACCCCTGCCCCCTGACCTTTCAGTTCACGTTCTGACTCAGGGTTTCATGAGTACCCCCTTCCAGTGTGAGGAAAATTTGGTCTGGATAACAACTTTTCCTGAGCTGGCTCTGCATCCCCAGATTTACGTCTGTTATTCTGTGTGTGTGCTTGTGTGTAAGATGCACGTCTGAAGTATATAATTTTCTCTAATGAACTTGAAACCTAGCATTAAGAAAAAGGTCATCAGAAAAAAGTCTCTCCAGGGGCTGGGGGAGCTGGAGGTGGGCAAAGGGGGTGTAAATAAGGATGGAAAGAGACGTGACGTCAGGTGGTGAGCGCACCGTGCTGCGTGCGGAGGAAGTTTTATTGAGGCGTACCCTTGAAACCTACATGGTTTCCTTGACCAGTGCCACCCCAATAATTCAATAAAATTAAAAAAAGAATATACTACCACACTACAAAAAAAAAAGAAAGAAAATTAAAAAATCCTCTGAGGAGATGTCGAAGTTGGAACATGAGTTTTCACCAAGCGCCAGCCATTTTTAAAAAGATGAGATCGAAAAAGAACAACTCTGGAGAAAGAACTTATGCAGCAGGAAGAACAGAAGGGAGGCACCTGGCCCCAGGGCGCAGCCCAGCTGGCGGCTGTGGAGGGCCCAGGAAGGCCCACGTCGGGGAGGCGGTGCAGGAGGGTAGGCGTGCTCAGAGCTGTGTTCAGGGAGGGGGAGAAGCATGTGGCATGGGCAAACAAAGAGGATTTAAATTCTGGCCTCCTGAATTAGATTGAACAATGTAATTCCCCCTCACGTGAGGAGGTGCCAAAATTTGGGAGGTCCGGGTCAAAGTGGACTTGGGCCCCCCTCCCGAGGAAGCATGGCAGGAGGGGGGGTCAGTTGCAGACCAGGAGCTCATGAGGCAACTGAGTACTGCGGGCAGCAGGAGGGCTGACCCCTGGAGGGGTCGTGCCTGCAGAAAGGGGGCTCCGTCCCCAGGTCTCCCAGCCTGGAAAGGGAGGACCACGCTGAGGCCGACCCTCTGGATGGCGTGTGCTGACTTCCTGCTAAGGAAATGCTCAGGACTCCAAGGAACGGAGAGAGGAGCAAAATCTCTGACTGTTCCTGACTGAAACATCAGGGGAGGTTTCCCAGGCAGGCAGAGTCGAAAGGAAAGAAATCCAACTTCTCATCCCCCTTTAATTTTTTTCAAAATAACCTTTCGGGTGATTTATTTTCCCTGCATCCCCAGATGGCTGACATAACTTTGTAAAGACCACACAAATATTTAATGCTCGAGCCATAAGCAGAACCCAAGTCTATGGCTCCCAGTGCAGTGATTTTTGTGCTAAAAATTGCATGAAAATCACCTGACTTTCGTTTTTAATGGAATAAAAAAATAAATTATGCGGCTGGGAGCTGTCCAGCACAGCGATGGCACCATAGTACACACTCTGTAAATGTTTGTTGAATTAAATTAGAAATCGGAAAGATTCATAAGCTTTTCTGTGTTCGTCCAGCCCCTCATTTTGCTTTGACAGGGAAAGGAGCTGGGAGATGACTTTGCCAAGGTCACACGGCTCATTGGCCGCAGAGCTCAAGGTCACATGGCTCATTGGCAAAGGGTTAGAGCGAGGACCCCAAGCTCTCTGCCCCTTAATCCAACACACCCTTCCCGACATTGCCACTGGGGTGTGAGTGAGGCCCGCCCTCCTGCATCCTGCGTCTGTGGGTAAAGAGAGACATGACGTGGTTTAAAGCCCTCTCATTGTAAGCCCGGTCACAAGCAGCCCAGTGCGAAAAGACAGTCTCCAGGTTGTCAGGGCCCTTAGAAACTGCTCTGGGTGTTGTGTTCCCGATGGGAAGGATTGCAGGGCTTGAGCGTGGTTCTTCTTGGGCCCATTCCGAAACCAAGAGTGTATATTCTCAGCAGGCTTAATACAGACAATTGCAGTTAAACCCAAGCCTCCAGATAAGCTGCACATCTGAGCCTGGTGATCCCGTGTTAGTCCCCTCACGCCAGGTGCTGCCCACAGGTGTCAGGGGACAGGCAGGCAGAGCCTGGGGACTTGATTCCTCCAGCACCACCCCCAGTAGCCAGTCAGTCTCTTCCTGTGGTACCTGCGACTGCAGGGGGCGCTCAGCACTCCAACGTCCTCTAACAGTGCAGAGCCAGCCTGAGATGCTCACGCTATGTTCTCCTGCTCCACAAACGTATTCTAGGCCCTCATGACCTTCCAAGGGCAAGGGCGCAATCAGTAAAAGGACCTCACGGGCCCCAGAGGCCACTGCAGCTGTGTGGGAAGGAGGAAAACAAATCACAAACGGAGCGATTTCATCTTTTGGTTTCACGCAGGGGGCATCCTGGTGCCCTGTGTCCATCTGGGGCTCCTCCCTTAAGCCTAGGAGTTCTCTTCCCTTCCAGAGCGAGAGGAGAGAGAGAGACTGCACCAACCCCGAATTCATCCCGACGTCCCAGCAGAGTATAAATCGAAAGCCTGACAAATGAGTGCGCCTGCCGGAAGCCGCTGTCCCTCCGGCGTGACCTCTTCAGTTCCAGACGAGAAACAGAGTTCTGGGAAGAGCATATGGCTCAGCCCTAGACAGCCTATCAGCTCAGCGCAGAGCAATGCTTAGGTCTCGGTGTTTCTGGACCTCCCGGGCTGGCGGATGCCTGATTTTCTGAGATGATTTCAAACCTCGAACTTCTCTTATAACAGTGCTTTCAGAGCATTTCGTGAGATACAAGCGGTCCTCTCCGTGTTACCCAGAGTGCTTAGTTCACCCCAAGGGACTGCTGACTGCCCAGGTTATTCACTCACCGTGCCGCTGAGAAACTTGCCTTTTTACTCCCCCAACATCAAATGCATCTTCCAGGTGAGAGACTTGAGTCCACAGAAGGATCTTTGAATTCATGGTCCAGACACTCTGGAGAGGAGCCCGCAGTCACGCTAAGGAAGCTGCTCCCTTTGGGGTCCCGCTGCTGCCGGGACCAGCGTGCGCGTCAGGGTCAGCAGGTCCCGACGGGAAGCCCGGAGCTGAGCGTCTTACTGTGCAAGCTGGGCAGGGCGCTGCTCTGCCTCTCAGTTCCCTCCCCTGAAACTCGGACCTGCGATAGCCCCTCAGCGGCAGGGCAGGTCCTTGCTACATCACCTGCGCACCCCCTGCATTTGTTCACGATAGAAGCAGTGGGCATGTCAATTCACTATCAGCGCCCTACCGACTAGCATCACCTTACCAAAGGTAAACGTGTATGTTAGTTTACAATTTGGGGCAACAAGTAACTGAAACTGCCTTCTGCTGGCTTGAGCAACTTGAGGCACGTGTGAACGTCAGGGCTGTTCCATGGACCTGGGGGGCAGAAGGTGACTCCAGCATCCCAGGAGGGTCAGACCTCCCGAGAGCACAACTTGGAAAGGGACTCTTCCCAAGGAGCGCCTCATCATCTTGCAAAGTGAAATCCGTGGGGGACAAGGCTAGAGATAAATAATCACGGGCTCGCTCGTGTGCGGCCCCAGGACTCTGGCACGACGCATGCGCAGAGATCGCCTAACTTTCGGAGCTGGTGGGAAAATGGCCGCTAATATCTCTTCCTCCTGGAATCTATTGCATCCTCTGAGGGACAGTGCAGACAGCTGTATTTCTGGCTGAGGACTCGTTTGAAACAATTTAATTGAGACTAAAAAGGGAAGTAGTTTCCTAGCTATTTCTTGATTTTAAAGGGCTAGAACTTCACCTGTCACGTAGCTAATAATCCCCATTTTCTATTTTTACAGTTTTTATCTTCCCTTGCATCAGTAGGTAAGAGTCTATAATAGATGCAAATTGGTTTGTATGAAGCATCGACCTCTTCTGGGCGTGGGTCTCAGACAAGATGCCCCGTCTCCTAAGGTGCCTCCCCTCGTTCTGTCTAACAAAGATAATAACGGTCATCTCTCTGTGTGATGGCAACGTCAGATAAGGTGTGTGGTAAGCACTCAGTAAGCGGTACCTGCTAAAGATGATGGTGATGATGCTGATGATGATGGGGGGGGGGGGCAATGGCAGTAGTTTTAGCGGGAGGGAAACGTCAAAACCAGGTGATGAATAGTAATGGAGAAAGTGCGGACTTCAGGGCCACGCAGAACCAGGCTCAAATCTTAGTGCCTCAGTGTACCAGCCGGGTAACTTGGGACAAGCTGTTTAAATTTTCTAAGCTTCGATATTGTTATCTCTGAAATGGGCAACAGCAATAATGCCCCTGTCATGTGTTGTTTGGAGAATTAGGAGGAACGTACACAAATGTCATCCTCTCAGTAGATAGATACTGTGTGCAGACCGACATACCCCTATTTCTATAGTACAGGTAATCGGCGTATAATGTATATACATATAACTTGTAATAACAGACATAAAAGTTGTCACAGTACGTCCACTTACAAATGCGTTTTTTAAGGGAAATGGTCATTGGAGGAAAAGGCCTTTTTTCTGCAAGGCTCCTGCGAACTTGGAGTTTGTTTTCTTCCTTGGTGTTCTCATCTCACGTTCCTTAGGGGCCTGGTGAAGGGGGTACGCCCTGCTGTGGCTCGGGTGCTTCGCTCAGATGTTATAGCAACTATACAAGGTTCTATTTAATCAGTGACTGCCAAGGGTACACTAAATGGCATCCTAGGAGCCTCAAGCCCTTTAAGAGACAATTTACTAACTCTACAGGAAAACGGATCGGGAATAACGTTGGGATAACCTTGTGTTCCCAGAGCTTAGGGGTTCTCCTCACATCCATTTCACCCAATTAATCCAGAGAGCTCTCATCCTCGTTATACGAATGGATAAGCTGCTCTAGGAGATCAGCGAGAATGCATCAGGTCCCGCTGAGAAGCAGCATTGCTACCCAGCGCGGGATCCAGGCGGCCTTAATTCCTGTCTCTGTTCTCACTCTTGGACACCACAGTCTGGCCTTCCCTGCATTTTTGCAAGTCTGGGACGAATCTGAACCCACGCAAAACAAAGCGGCGCTTGGAATTGCGCTCTAAGGCAGTTACCCTACGTGCTTGAGGCCTTCAACCGGGGCACCAGGATAAAGGGGAAACAGGAAACCATGGAGTACGCAATATGAGGAAGAGGAGAGGAACTGAGAACATTTAATTTAGAAAAGGAAGCATATAACCCGAGAACATAATACTAGAAATATTACCCAGCCAAGGAGCACTGTGAAATTCGCAAACCTCTTTCCTACCACTGTCCCCTCATTTACCCTTCGGAAGCATGTGTGGTTTTAATAGAGTTGCCTATTTTTTTTTTTTTTTTTTTTTTTACAAAAGAGGAATCTCAAGCTTGAGCTTGGTGACAGCTTTAAAGTGATGTTCCTAGGAAATCAGCAAAGACGGTATCCTGAGGCAGGCAGGCGTTAACTCACCCCGTGCTCGCTGTCAGCTCACCCGGTGGCCCTTGCTCATCAAGCCCCAGACTCACCGCGACCGTGGCTGCCCCCACGTCCGGTTCTGCCTTTCTTCCCCATGGCTTCTCTTTCCCCCTCCCCACTCTTGTGACATTCTGGGCCCGTCGGCGTCACTACCGCTGTACCTCTCATGTCTGCAACTGCTGACTCACAAGGGGCCTTTGTGTACAGAATGTTGTTCCCCGGGACAAAAGCAAGAAAGCGGGCAGACTCACTAGTTGCACTTTTTTTCTTTCCTATCAGAGTCATGAAAATTGTTAGATGATTCTAGAAGCTGCATATGATCTTGCTTGCAAAAGCCTACGCTCAACGGGAAAGTTCTAATAACATAGCAGATTTGGATTTATGTTAAATATGCAATTAACCCCCAATTAATCAGTGAGGAATGATTTCAGCGGCAAGTAACCACAAACCTGACTTTTCAAAAAAACCAAAACACTTTAAACAGACAGAGGTTTGTAATATCCATGGAAACAGAAGCCCGGGAGGGCCAGCTGCCCACCTGCATCTACCCCGGGTGCCACTAACTTTTGCTTTTTATTTCTGCCCATTCCTCTATTTTCCAGACCGAGAGCCCCACCTCTCACGTAGTTTCATAGGGAATAAATTGCTAGTTCCTTCTGAGTTTTAGAGTCTCACCTGCAAAATAATAAAAATAAGGGCGCCCCCTTCCCTCCGTTGTTATTAGGAATAGCAAGGCAGTGTATGGCTTGTGCTTTGCACTGGTCTTTGCCTTCGAGGGTTCTACCGTTGGGCCAGCTTCTGACATCACTGGGCTCCTCTGGCACTCAGTGTCCCTGCCCACCCGCCCGCCCACTGCACCTGGTGTTAGCCCCCAGGGCTTTGCTTTATCGTTTAGGTCAATAGGTCCACCAGGAGGAGATTTCTCTGACCAACCCACGCTATTCCTCCTTCCACACGCTCCTGCAATGCACTTGAACTTCACTTATAGCTCAAAATATCCTCCATCTTGGGAAATGACCACTTATTTTAAACACCCAGCGTCAATGTCAGTTCAAATCAAGTCAGGAATGTTTATGGAATGATTGCTCCATGTCGCATGCAAGGACACCTCCACAAAGCTTCCCAGTTCCAGGGGCAAAGTTCATGGCTCCCACGTTTGAGTTCCAGGAGTATGTCCCAGGCAGGGTCTCCAGGAGCAGGTGCTAAAACACAGGTTGTGCGAGGCCAGCATTAACTAGGAGTCGGTACGGTGGAAGGCGTGGAGGAAGCAGGGTCGTATGGAGGCAGGAGGTCAACTGCGTGCAGCCAGGCCAAGCCTCCACCAGCCTATAGCGCATACGTAACACTCCCCCGTGTTGAACCAAAATGACCAGAGCGTCAGGGGCCTCCCTCCCTCATTCACTGAACGGCGCTGCCCAGAGGACACGATCTCAGGCTGGCAAGGCAGCTCTGCTGGTGTCCGCAGCTGGAGATGGCCTGCTGGCCACAGTCCCCAAGCTGGGCGCTTCCTCATGGGGCACGGCCCCACGTGGGCACTTCAGCTTTGCCAGGGGCAGGACATGTCGATACTCTTCCCGACTGGCAACCCCCCTGGGCGGGCCTCTGAGGTGTGGCCAGGGGGTCTATCCCATTGTCGTCCCCATGTCCGTGCCTCCTAGGCCGTGAAGTGAGCCCCGAGCAACGATACACGGGGTTCTATGCTGGTGGACCATAACCTCAGATGGTGCTGCTGAGGGCGTGCAGGAAGGAAAGGAGGAATATTCTAACGCGGACAAATGCTGGCCTTTCAGGAGAGAAAGCATCTGTAATGTAAGTTTTTACCCAGTGGCTGGGTCTCTTAAAGGAATTATGTTCCATTAGGATCAAAATTTTCCGTCTTTCTGGTCCTTTGGACAATCAGTGGTGACAGTAGCTAGATCGGGCTTCGCCTGTGGGAGCCCACGGTGGCGCGCCCACGCTTAGCCTTCACCTCTTCCACTGTGGTCACTTTATTCGCACATGCAATGTGACCGCAATGGGGTTACTGGTGTCAGAGGCCGGATTCCATCATCCACGGAGCCGTGGTCGTGCCACCCTGCCTGGTCACCGGTCGGTGCTCTCTGGTGGGCATCAACACGCGATAAACAAACCTTCACACTTCATTTCACCCCGCCCACCGCACCTCCGACAGTCGTCCTTGTCTCTGAGCTCCCGCCTTTGTCCGACCACATTCACCGCTGCCCGTGGCTCAGTGAATCTATTCTAACCTCCTTCCATGTGTCCGCTGACCCACAGTGGGTGAAGAGCCACGCTGAGCAAAACCGCTCAGGGGGAGGGTTGCGGGAGGGAGGCTTCGGGGAGGTGAGCGTTCATCTGAGCTCATGCCTCCATGACTCACCACGAATCCGTAAGCCATGCTCGGATTGCCCTCCCCCTTCAGGGCTGGGCAGGGTCCCACCGCGCAGTCACAGTACAAGCTGATGGGTGGCGCTCTTTTTCGAGAGACGACCGTCATGGGTGCCTGGACTTGTGTGGCTTGTTTGTGCCCTGCGTGTCCCTCGGGCTCAGTCCTGCGTGTCACGCTCTCGTCCTGTGATGAATGGCTGCGGGGCCTGCCTGGCTGTATTACCCGGCACATGCGTGACAGAACTCCATTCATAACCGGCAGTGTGTCCACTTTGCCACTGAATGCGCTGTGGCCAGATGTTTTGTCTCCGAGTAGATTTGTTTCTCAGAAGCTTATAATTATCTGCGGCAGGTGGCTTGAACTCCTTCCTGACCTCCAACCGCCTCACTCTGACATTGTATTTTTTCATTAGATTTTGTCAAAAACACCACATGGCTCCTTCTTTTTCTTTACCACTCGTGTTATCTGGAATACCATAGAGCATTCCAGATCATGCGGACAGCAGCAGGGCTCCTCACGGCGCCCCCCCAGCCCCCCCCAGGTCTGCTGCGGCACCCTTTCCTCCTCTGGGTCCCACCCGAAGTTGGCAGCCTTCCCTGCCATCCAGAAGATGGGCCGAAGCAATATTCCGAGGTGTGGACCGTGTCCTCTCCAAAACCCAAGGGACCCAGCAGGCATGGACGTTTCCCTTCGTGGTGGGAGGAAGAAGACACAGTAACTCATTTTTTTCCTTTTGGAGACCGAGTTCTGAGATCACGATCACCTGCCCCCCCTGAGTATTTCACCCCTAAAATTGTGCAGGGCTGTGTCTAGCCCCCAGATCTTTGTGAGGTTTATTTCCTACCCCCTGAGGCAAATGTATCCCACTCAGGCCTCGGCTTGTTAGCTACTGTTTGCTCATCCAGCTCAATCAATATGATGTCATTAATGGAATCGGTCTGTGTGGTGTTTCGCAGAGTATTTGGAGCATCTGGGTCACTTTGGACTTTATGATTATGACAGAGAGTAAAAGAGGTAACACAGCCCTCAGGTAAAACTCCGTGTGTGTGTGTGTGTGTGTGTGTGTGTGTGTGTGTGTGTGTGTGTGATTTCATGCAAGCTGATTCGCTATCTTTTCTGATAAGGATAGATAGTAAAGAACACAGTGTCAAAACCCACAGGTCAGGTACCTGAGGGTACATCGATCTGCTCTGTCAAAGGCGCCGTGCCTTGTGGTGGCTCCGGCGGGGTGGGAGGGGGGCGCACTCCGTGGTTGGGCTCCGGTGGTCTCCAGCAGCCCTCCAGATCCTTCCGCTCTCGAAGTCTGCACCGCGGCTGACTGAAGAGGAGATCACAGCAATCGTCTCGCTCCCACATCTTTTTAATCCCCCAGAGTGGTGGTCATTAATCCTGCCTTCCCCTACGACAGCGATTTCCAACCCAGGCACCGCAAGAGCTTTCAAAGTATGCAATTCCCAACTATGTAGCTAGGGTCACTGACCTTTTCCCTTAGACCGTCAGATAAAAAAATGACAACACTGAACGCAACAGTAGCCATCCAGTGTGAATGAATCAAAATTATGCCTATTTTTGTCAGGTTGGCAAAAATATCGTGTATTTTGTGGTGTGCCGCAGAATTTTAATGATTAGTTTATACGTAGCAGGGGATGGAAAACACTGAAAATCACCACTGTACGATGTGATGCTGTTTTTAATTTATGCCTCGAATGGGAGGAAGAACAATTGGTAGTTTCAGAGATTTCTACTTCGCCTTCTCCACCGTGATAGATTGGACCCCAAATGCCCCCATTATTATGGAGATTGTGTCAACTGCCAAATGTGTCTGTTCCCATTTCGGGGGCCAGAGGGGTGACTGTCGTGCTCTGGCTGCCCTGGATCACAGCACGCTGGGTGTCGGCCGGGACCCGAGGACACTGCCTGACTCCTACATGACCCTACTTTAACAAAGGAATGATTGCGGCGGTTTGCTTCGAGGGTCGATGTGGCCAGGCAGCAGAATTCAGTTATTCAATCCAACACTAATCTAGGTGTTACTGAGAAGATATTCTGTAGATCCGGTTAACACCTGCCATCAGTTGATTTTAAGTTAAGGAGGTAGGTGCCATTTTTCCCTATGTCTGTCTCCAGTGAGCGTACATTGGACACACTAGATGCTTCCTCTCCCCTGCAGGACCTCACTCACCAGTGAAATGTTGCATTTGGCTGCACCCTTACGTTAAGGACGGGCTGTATTGTACCTTCCACTAGCATGGGGTCCTCCCTGCCAGCCAGACGGTGATTGATCCTGCCTCCAATTCCACCTTAGCCCCTGCTCTCTTGCCTCACTCCTGGCACCAACAATCAAAGACTGAATTCCCTGGAAGCAAAGGCTGAGATGGTGATTGGAGGGTAAAATGTTAATTCAAGATCAATAGCGTGAAAGGCCGGGGGATAGAGGAAGCAAGATGAGGCAGGGGAGAAGGTCAAGTGCGATGCAGGTTCCACCACGCCTTAGTTAGCCTGGGGCACAGCTCTGGAGAGAGCATTTTCCATCAGAGCCACCCATGAGGCAGGAGGGGCACACGGAAACCCGCCTCAGTCACTGGGCGCTGGTTGGCCTCAGCTGGCCGAGAATGAAGAAAGCATCCCCGTGCATCTGCGACCCATCCTGAGGGTGGGCAGCTGGGGACTCTGCTGTCCTCACGCTCCACCGACAGGCAGCAAGCCCTCACACGGAGGGGAGTCTGGGGGGGCGTCTCCGCCGCTTCTCCACGTACCCCCAGAAGAACTTTGTTCGTCTCTTCGCCCCTTTGTCCCTTTGTCACGCTCATCCTCCTCCATCTGTTGACCAGTCCTGTTTTTCCTGGGAAGCCATGGTATTTTTAAGGAAAATAAATTATCTTAGTCATCTTTGTGTTTTCAGGCTGACCACGGTTTTCGGCTTAGCTGCTGCTCGATACACGGTTATTGAATATATTAAATTCACTGACCGGTTCCCCGGTGTCTGCCGGAGAGAACCCTGCGCAGTCAGAAGGCTGGGCGTGTAACCAGGTGCTGTGATAAATGAGTTAAACGTTATTGAACGGATGCCTGCCGCAGTGGTGCTCTGGTAAGAAGGGGTGATAAGATGCATCGAAATGTGTTATGGTCCTAGCTTTGGAGCTGGATTCTAACATTATTTCTGCCATTTTCGGGTTGTAAAACTTCCGACGGATTTCTTAGCCTCACTCTCAGTTTCCCCATTTCTATGGTAAGAATCGTAATCCTTAATACACATGTTTATTCGGAGGATTAGATATTGCAGGGAAAATACCTAAGCTCATCCTGAGCACTGCAGATAGCATATTTAAAATAATAGACCCATAACAGATGATTGTCTTGTTTTCAGTCATCCAAGGTGACTCTGAAACAAGGGCTATGGTGCAGGTAGATTTCGGGGGTCACCTAGAAGTAGGGAGAAGGGAGAAAAGCCAAGGCACACATGTGTGGGATGCCATTATGGGCTATGGTGCTGCCCCCCTACCCAGGGACCTGCTGAGAAACTTGAAACTCCCAAGTGAAGAGGAGGAAGCCTGCATTTTATCCTCTACCATCCCCCCCAGATTAAAGGCTGCCTGGTGGGTGAGGTGTCAGCTCCGCCCACTTCATATTTTGGGACTGCTGTGCGGACCCCCTCCAGCTCGGCAGTTGCTAGAGAAAGCCCCTGGGCAGAGGAGGAGAGAGATGAAAGAGCCAGGTGCCTGGGGGTGGAGGCCGCCAGCCTGCCCAGGACCCAGCCCCAGGTGGACCCAGGGGTGCTGAGCGTGTGCGGGGGGGGGGCAGAGAGGGGGAGCAGTCCTTGTTGCTGCGGCTGCTGAGGCTGCTGCTCTAGATGCTGGTGTTGCTCTTGTAGGCACTGCTTTTGTTAGTTGACTTTCTAAGAAAGCATTAGGGGGCTGAAGAAAGGACCCATTCCTGCGGAATGGCAATGACTGGGTCTTTTCTCCAGCTGATGTTAAGAAAATTAGCTATAAAAACAGTCATGAGTACGTGGAGTACAGCATTGGGGATACAGTCCAGGATACTGTAGTAACTTGTAGGGTGTCAGACGGGCACTTGACCTACAGGGTGATCATTTTGTCAGGTACATCGATGTCTCATCACCACACCGTATACCCGAAACTGACAGACTATGGTATCTCAACTGTAATTGAAAAATAAATGCAAAAAAAAAAAAAAAAGAATAGATACCTCTAAGTACTGGGACTATAGGGCTATTTTATAATAAGAAAATGTTTTAAAAACTCAATGAAAGCAAACCTTTGTGAGGCTTA
>PVKU01011735.1:0-40991 GCA_004027475.1 Anoura caudifer | reverse complement strand
ACCACATGTACGACTTCCTCCGTCTTTCTAAGGATTCAACCCACCAGCTTTTGCCTCTGAGCTTCCTTGTAGGTGAATAAAGTTCAGAGAGAGGATGATCTCTCCTTAGACCCTTGGTTTATGGTTGTTTACGCTCTGCGGTGTGCAGTCACTTCGTTCCCTAATACTGTAATGCGTTCTCATAATATCATGCAAACAACGTTTTGATTCTTTTCATTGGTTTATTTTAATGGGCTAATATAGGAGGTGGCAAATCTTTCTGAGGATCAGAGACTGAGAGCTGTCTTTGCCATTGCCAGCACCAAGACTTTGTACTGAGTCCCATTCTCAGAGTTGGAATGCCCCAGCCTGAAGCCGAGGAAGCCGGCCCAGGTGCAGACACCCTCGGCCATGAGGGTGTACGCTCTGACACAGGGATCTCACTTCCTCATCACCGGAGGAATGTTTTATCATGTTACTGTTGAGCCTCCAAGCGTTGGCTCTGTGACTGATGAACATGGGCATCAGAGACCAGTAGCTCTCTCAGCTCACTGAGGACATGGACAACATATTATGGAAGGACTCACTTCCAGCTTTCTGTTTACAACGGGAGGTTTAGGGTTCAGGATCCTAGGTGAATCCAATGCTCCAAACATTCCTAACTCGATAGATTTCTTTTTCTCTTCCTTGGAGTCATCTGTGTCCTACTGAGTTTTTTCATGACTAGTGTATTCATGAGAATGAAACTGCGGGCTACTGGATGGGTTAGAGTCCCTTTTGAGAAGAAATCTGTGGATACTGGATTTGTTCCTGTCACTGAAGTTTTAAAGGCTGCTCCAGTCCTCTGATATGATATAGGGCAAAGGACGAAAAGAAATAGAAAGGAAGCATCTAGTAGAAAACCTGGGAAGCACATAAAAGCTTGGTCTGGAATATCTTCTTGGTATCAAAGAGACAAGCTTATCACACGGTTTTCCCTGCTGACCTAAACTGACATACCAGTGATGTTAAGTGACAGTCTTTGCATGCATGCATGCGTGCAGTGGGCAGAGGGAGAGGAGGAGAAGCTGGTGTAGGGAGTGGGAAGGACGGCTTTCCTTTGCTTCTAACCCAACCTTTGCTCAGATTCAGCCACCACTGGTCATGAGTCAAGCTTAGCCTGTAGACTCTCCCTTCAGGAGGGAAACTGGCTGCTGTGGTCAGTCAGGAGCATCCAGGGCTGACAGTCACACAGGCTGAGCTCCGAGCTGTTACAGAAATGCAGACTGGGGAGCATCCTCTGCAAAGGCTGCGCAGGCGGGGGGAAGAAGGCCAGTCAGGAAGGGAGAGGACAGTGCATTGGCTGGGGTGTGACACAGTCCCCAGCTTCCCACTGAGACACTGTCATTCCTGGATATCCAAATCTCACTCCTTCCTGAAAATGTGCTAAATAAAATCCTTTAGAACATGGGGGCCTTACTTATTTTTAAGGGGAAAAAATCATGTTCCTCTAGCCACCTAAAACCTCAACTATCTCTTTTTCCCTGAAAATTAAAAAAGATACTCTTAAACATCTATATAAAACCCACTAAATATTTCTGAATAAAATAAAGCATTTTGAAGGCTCAACTGCATACCAGTTAACCAGCTCTCCAGTGGCTCTCTTTGTGGACAGAAACGACATTACGGAGCCACTCAGTTACAGTTCTGATTCCCCTCCATGCCATGCACTACGGTAAGTTGGTAATGACAAAATAGGCCAAAAGTACTGAGTTTGTGTCCACTCTGGCTGCAGGGTGACAGAGCCCCGGTGCCCTGGGCTCTGAGGTGGCTCCACGAAGGGTTTTGTCCCCACGGAGGGCAGGGAGGTGACAGCACTCTGCATCCTGTAGCTGGGCTCCCGGCCCAGCTCTTACAGTAAATTCCAGATGTGGATGGTGGATGTGGGGTGGGTACTTTTTCAAAAGGTAGCAAATTTTCTGAATAACACACATTCAGATAAAGTTATCTGTTAGGTATGTAAATACAAAAACAGACTTAAACTCACCAATCATCATAAACTAGTACTGACATCAGCCTAATGCCAGGATTTGGAAGGGGTTTCTACCAAGAATAAGGTCAAAGGAATCTCATAGAAAGTAAATGAATGAACCACTCATGCTCAGCCTATAGCCATCTTGAAATGAGGGCAAACACATCTTAGTTCCCACCCTGCATCACAACTTCAAGACTTGAACCAACCAAAGAATCATAACACCAACCCTCCTGAGCTGCTTTTTCAGGCAAATGCTCATGATCAGCACTCCACTTTCTCAATCCTCACCTTCTATTGGTGTAGTCTGTAACATATCTGTGCAATACTGCAACTCCAGAGACTGACAGGAAGGGTGGGTGGGTGCATGCATGTGAAAGACAGGGACAGAGACACGGAGACAGAAGGAAAGAGAGTTGACATTGGCATTGTGGTGCACCCTGGAAGGCACAGAGTCTTCTCAAGGAAATACCATAGACAAAGTCAGAGACAGGAAGAACACTGGCAGCAGGTTCCTGGGGTTATATATTTTTATGTATTTCAATTGATAATTAAAATCACAAAAACAGGCAGTGGAGGCCCAGTAAGGACAGAGTAGATGCTGGCTTCCTAGGCAATAGAATTTGGGTTAGGAGTCACATACAGCATCCTCCTATCCAACTGAGGGCCTGAGAAGTCCTGGTTATGTGAAATAATAGAGTTCCTCACTGTCTAAGTTGAACCAAGTCAGGATTTTTGGTTAATTGTCTTCAGTGAGAGCTTAAGATTGGGGATGCAGTCAGAGCAACAGCAAAATGAGAGCCTTCATGTGGAGCTGCAAAGCCACAGAGCTGGTGGAGTGAAGAAGTGAACTTAGCGATGTGAGAAACCAATCTGAAAAGCTCTTGAAAAGTATAAAAAAGACAACTGTGAGGGATGATTAAGTTAATAAGTACTGATGATAGAGATTGGAGATTGAACCCAAGGTTTCTGGGGACTCCTTAAGAAAGAGAACAACAGAACCAGAAGCCATAATCAAAGACGAAACTGAGCCAATGTCATCCTAATAAATTCAATTAAAAAAGATGAAATTGAGAACAGCTTTTTGAAAAAAGCATTAAGTATATGAATAGAAAAGAATCACCATCATGATTCAAAATTAATCTCTTGCAAACATTTCCCTTCCTGGAAGAAGTTTTGAGTGAGAAAGATAAAGAAAAGTATCTTATACCACTGGTGCATTCTTGTTGAAAAAATTGCTTAATACTGCCAACTTAAAGATAAATCCAAATTGAGAAGCTGAGCACAAGTAAATATATTAAAAAGTCCTCCAGGTGAAGACCTCCTTGGGCTGGGCTCGGACGCAGGAGCCCTCAGGGGCTGCGGGCTTTCGGACTGCAGCCCCAGATGAAACTCAACACACCGGCTCTGTCCTCAGATTCCTCCTTTGCTTCAACACCTTCCTCGGGCCAGAGAACCCATTTCTTGCTTTTATCCTTCTACCCATGATTAGCATGTTGCATTTTGTTTTGTTATTAGTGCTATGACCACCTAAAATAAGAACTGATGTTGATAAAGTCTAGCTAAACAAGACTTTATTATATATGTTTGGAACTCTGGGCTAAGATAATTAGAGAAAAAAGCATTTTTTTTCCTACCTTCTAGATAGAGCTGCATAGAGCAAGGCAAGAGACATTTTCAGTTTTGGGACTCAAGTAATGATTTTATTTATCTAAAAACCCAAATTACAGGAGTTATTGATTTTTATTTTTATTAATTCTTTTAAAAAGGTTTTATTTATTCATTTCTAGACAGAGGGGACTGGAAGGAGAAAAAGAGGAAGAGAAACATCGATGTGTGAGGTTGTCTGTCGTGTGCCCCCAACTGGGGACCTAGCGCACAACCCAGGCATGTGCTCTGACTGGGAATTGAAGCAGCAACCCTTTGGTTCACAAGCAGGCCAGTACTCAAGCCACTGAGCCACACAAGCCAGGACTAATTACTTTTTTTTAAAGACTATTTTTAGAGCAGTTTTTAGGCTCACATTAAAAATGAGAAGAAGATACAGAGATTTCCCATAGACCCCCACACACATACATGCAGAGCCTCCCCCATTGCCAGTATCCCCCATCATCCAAAATGTCACAGAGTCCGGATCACATAGCATGTGACCTTCTCAGATCGGCCTTGTTCTCTTACTAACATGCATTTAAGGTTCTTCCATGTCTCTTCATGGCTTGATAGCCCATTTCTTTTTAGCTCTGAATAATATCCCATGGTCAGATGAACCACAGTTTATTTATTTATTACCTACTGCAGGGCATCTTGGTTGCTTCCAAGTTTTGGCAATTATGAATAAAGCTACTATAAACTGCTGTGTACCAGTTTTGTGTGAACAGAAGACTCAGCTTCTTTGGACGAATACCAAGGAGTCCTATTGCTGTATCCTATGGTAAGAGTATGTTTAGTTTTGTGAGAAACTGTTATACTGTTTGTCAAAGTGGCTGCGCTATTTTGCATTCCCACAAGCAATGAATGAGTGTTCTTGTTGCCCACATCCTCTCCAGCATCTGGTGCTGCCAGTACTATGGAGTTTGGCCATTCCAATAGGTGTGTAGTGGCATCTCATTGCTGTTTTAATATGCATTGCCCTGATGACATATGATGTGCAGCATCTTTTCATATGCTTTTTTGCCATCTGCATATCTTCTACGGGGAAGTATCTGTTAGACAATTAGTCTATTGTTTAAATTGGGCTGAATGTTTTCTCATTAAGTTTTAAGAGTTCTTTGCAAATTTTGGATAATGGTCCTGCATCAGATGCGTATTTTGCAAGTATTTCCTTCCAGTCTGTGGCTTGTCTTTTCATTCTCTTGACATTGTCTTTAGCAAAGCAGAAAATTTTAATTTTAATGAAGTTCAGATTATCAATTTTTTCTTTCATGGATCATGCCTTTGGTATCTTATCCATGAAGTCATTGCCAAATGCAAGGTCTTTGAGATTTTCTCTTATGTTATCTTTCAGGACTTTTATAGTTTTGCATTTTGCATTTACATCTGTGATCCATTTTGAATGAACTTTTGTGAAGGGTGTAAAGCTTGTGTCTAGATCTAACCCTTTGCACGTGGATGTCCAGTGGTTCCAGCACCATTTGTTGGACAGACTGTCTTTGCTCCATTGAATTGCCTTTGCTCTGTCAAAGACCAGTTGACTATATTTATGTGGGTCTATTTCTGGGCTCTGTGTTCTGTTCCACAGATAGCTCTGTCTATTCTTTTGCCAATATAATTTCTTTTTGTTTTCGTTTTGACAAACTAATATGCCACCTGGTGGTGATCATGTTCCTCTTTTTCTTAATACTGGTAATGTAGTTAGCGGCCATACCGTTACTGTACCACACAGAGTGCTTAGGTCTACAGGTCTGCGATGCTCACTTACTCATCCCACTTGGTCACCCACGTGCCCCTGCAAAGTCCGTTCCTTCCAGGCATCCAAATGCTGGTTTTCCCTGGGTGTGCTCCCTCTGCTCCCTCTGCCCTCTCATGCAGGGGCCTATGGACCCCTCTACCATCCTCCCAGGATCCTGGCATCCTTTGGGGGTGGCTGTGGGGGCTGCTTAGCCCCTCATGTCTTATGTGTCACTGAAAGAACATCACAGAAATAAGTAGATGGTATAATCACTGTCTCTATTTAGCAGATAAGGAAACTGAGGACCAGAAAGATTAAGAAACTAGACAAAGGACATACAGTTAAGATCTGGTAGAACTCTAGAACCCTCCACGCTGTATTGTCCTCTCTTATTTGTGCTGTGAGGATGGGAGCTCACAGGTCAGTGGGCTGTGGGCTGGCTGGGGGAGGGATTCTGACCTGTGAACGACATGCACACTGAGCCCCCTGCTCCATACAGACCTGAAGGAGCAGGTCCAGCTGTTGTCAATAAGGAAGCCATACTCCGTTCTAGAGTCAGGTGACTTCTGCTGGGCTGAGAAATTCAACCAGGGGGTGGGGCAGCCTTGGGAACAGGTGGATGTTATATGACCATGGAAAAGTCTAGAAACAGGAAACATATGAAAATCAACCAGAGCAACCAGGTGGTTACCAACAGTGAGGTCTGGGGCAGGTCACTCCTGAGAGCAACAGTGAGCAAAGCCAGAGTTTTGACTACCAGGAATGTTATTGATGTGGGGCTTCAGGTGTTAGGGACTCAGTGTCCTGATAAACAGGCCCTTTTCTCTACCTGCGTTTGAGTCCAGCTGAGAGAGGGAATCAGGCAATGGAGGCCAAAATATCACCTTTCTTACTGACGAAGGTTTGAAGAATGTGGCTTATGTTAGTAGGTGACAGAGCTTCCCAATACTGAATCCCAGAATAAAGTGGACCTCCTGTCCCCCATCACAGCAGCACTTGGTCCTCCTGGGCCTCTTCTGTGGGGATAGGGCTATTTCGTCACCTGGAAGAAAGAGGAGCAGGACTCATGCTACCGTGGGCAGCTGGAAGCTGAGTTGAGTCTGCTCAATATGTTTACTGTCCCAAATAAGTTACCCTCCACCCCAAGGGTATGTCAGTGGGCTTGTCTACGTACAAGGAACCAGCGAAGGAGGGCAAGCCCCTACTTCCAGAATTTGTTAACACAGGACACTGGGGAGCAGGACAGAGACACCATCGGTAGAACCGAGATGCAGTGTGAAGGACAAGTAACAGAAATGAGGCAGAGGTTCAGTGGCTTGAACTGGAGCAAAGGTCAGGAAGTCAATGAGGGTTTTGCAAGGTAAGTTGCTACATGTTGGGCCAAATTCCCAACCAGGACAAGCTGCCAGTTGCAACGCCTCCTAATGCTCTCTGTCCACTCTTGCCCCACTATAGCCCATTTGCCAGAAGAACTTTCTTAATCCCCTAAAATCCCTTCCATGCCATCCCCTGTGAGGCCCACCAGGCCATCCCACTGCCCCCGCTCACCTCTCCCAGCTTATCTCCTGCTCGCCTCTGTCCTTGTCCTAGCTTCAGCCACGTTGGCCTTGTTTTGGTCCCTGGAACACTCCAAAAGTTGTTCCTGCCTAGCCCTTTTCATCAGTCACCCCAGTGGACTGTGTTCCAGTTCTCTGCTGCTGCATAACAGATGACCTCAGCAGTTTAGCAGTTTCGAACAACAACCATTTTATTATTTTTCATGATTTTGTGGGGTAGGAATTTGGGTGGGGCTCAAATGGGCAATTGCTCTTTTTCCAGGCTAATATTCAGCTGGTGGCTGGTCTGGTCTGTAGGGTCTAAGATGACTTCACTCACATGTCAGTCCCTGGGTAGGGGTCTGGAAGGCTCTGGAAGGTTCTGGAAGGTTTTAGAAGACCATGCTTCTCTGTCTCCCAGCACTCTTAGGATCTTTCCACTTAGAGTCAGGAGCAGGACCTCTTAACTCTGGGTTTCTGAGGTGAGACCTGGGCAGTGGTGGACTGTGAAGCCCTCCAGGTCACCTCACTGTGCAGGCTGGGTTCAGATATACGACTTACAATATTCCTCCCATTCTGTAGGTGGCCTTTTCACTTTCTTGATAGTGTCCTTTGGTGCACTGAAGTTTTTAATTTTACTGAAATCCAATTGATCTATTTTTTCTTTCATTGCTTTTGTTCTCATGTCTATGAATCCACTGCCAAGTCCAAGTTCATGACGATTTACCTCTCCGGTTTCTTCTTGGAATTGTACTGGTTTTGTTCTTACATTTAGGCCTTTGATCCATTTGCAGTTAATTTTTGTATATGTGGGTGGGCAGGCATTGGAATTTTAAAAAGTTTTTGTAACAATTCCAGTGGCAGCCCAGATTGAGAGCTACAGCTCTGAATGGCTGAGGAACAAGGGCTGGGGGTCACCTGTGTATTCACATTTGCAGAAGGTGTGATAGAATTAACTGAAAGGCAAGAGCTGGCTCTCTCAGAACTGGTCCATTTGCTTTGGATGGAGTCCAGTTTTATTATCAAGCCTGAGGGAGCTATCTAAAGAAATCGCTTACTCTTCTGGTGGTTGGTGTTAGAGGGCTCCTGTGAGGGAGGTGGATCTCTCTGGGGCACCACCAGGCAGAGGCAGGGGCTGTGGCTGTGGGAGGGGTGGACTGTGTGCAGGAGCCTGAGCGCACACATTCTGAAATGTGGTCTGGTTAGTGGGCAGGTAGATAGTAGGCAAAGAGCAAGTCTTCCTGTGCCTCGGTTCCCGGGTGGGAATGTTGAAGCCAGGACCTTGCTTCTACACCCAGGGGTGAGTGACCTGGTGTCCACGTTGCTGAGATGTTGGATTGTTTCGGATTATCAGGTATGCAGATTGTAGAAAGCTATTACGTGTGACTCATGTGGGGTTGCTAGCTTTCCAAGCATTAATATACACTCGAACATAGATAATGTTATTGTTTTTTAATGATTCATAAGTAGCTGCAGCACTTTACAGTGTCCTAAATCACCTCTCCAAGCCTGTTACAGGCCACGCACGTTAGAAGCACTTAGCGAGCTTGTTAAAAATGCAGTTTTCTGGGCCCCGATCTAGACCGGTGAATCTGACTCACTGGGATCAGAGACCAGCAACCTGGATTGGAAAACAGACTTCCATGTTTAAGTTGTGGCTCTCACATGCCCTACGTGGGAGCTGATGAAGTACACCACTGTGAGTCGGTCATCACTGTACAAAGCTATGGAAGGTAGGAGATTGAACCTAAGACGTTTTCATCCTCTGACGTATACTGGACATAATTTCCTTCAGGAAAGAACTGTTATAAATTTTTGACTTGTAATTTGCACATTTTCCAAGAATAGGGAGCATAAAGTTCAATTACATGATAATCTAACATGATTTTGTATCTTCAAGAAATTAAACCTCTTTCCTGTTTGTAGCAGAGCAGTTTGCCTTCTGGGGTTCCAAACCTTCCTAATGTCAATAAAAGGTATTTTTGTCCTCTCTCCATTTGACTTTTCTGTGCCACATTCCCCACCAGCTGGCACTTTCTGGCAATGCGGTGGGCTGAGCTGATGTTCAGGGCACCTTGGGAGTGACTACAAATTGGAAACCATCTAGACTTTTTGATTGTTTGAAAGAAAATCATTTATTTAAACCAGTTATTATGCTAGATCTAAAACAAAGAGTGTTGGAATGGAGTGGCAAGACAGCAGAGTGGGGGTGAGCCAGTACTGACTCAGGTACAGGCTGCGGCTTGGGAGGGAGCACTGGCCCAACTGCCCACCCAAGGTGGGCACGCAGTGAAAGGTGCGATGTCCCAGTTGCATGGAAAGTGAGGCTATATCGTACTAAGACTAAAAGCTTGTATGTCCAGTCCAAGAGCAGTGTACGACAGCTAGACCTAGCTGGAGCAGCGATTTTCAACCGGTGTGCCTCAAGAATTTTTAAGACATTTAATCCTTGATTATTTATTTATTTATTATGGAATTCATTGGGGTGGTGCTTAATGCAATTATATAGGTTTCAGGCGTACAATTCTATGCTATGTCATCTGATACCTGACTGTTTAGTCAGGGGCACTGACCTCTTTTCCCTTAGATTGTCAATAAAAAATGACAACAGCTGGCACAACAATAGCTGTCTGTCTGGTGTAAATGAATCAAAATTATACCTATTTTTTGTCAGATCAGCCAAAAATATATTTTTTGGGATGCTGGAGCATTTTAGTGATTAGTTGATGTGTGCTGTGAGATGGAAAACATTGAAAATTGCTGAGCTAGAAAAATATATGCACATTGATGACATTAAGCCCCTAAGGCAGGGCTGTGCAACCTGTGGCCCATGGGCCTAGGATGGCTATGAGTGCAACCCAACACAAAATCATCAATTTACTTAAAACCTTTTGGCTCATCAGTTTTCATTAGTTTTGTGTATTCGATGTGTGGCCCAAGACAACTCTTTTCCCAGGGTGGCCCGGAGATACCAAAAGGTTGGACACCTCTGGGGACCTATGGGCTGAAGAAGGCAGGAAATAGTGAGCTTTGACACTCAGGGTGATGACAGAGGCATTGGGGACAAAGCTAGGCAGCCACATCCAGCGCAGGACACAAGCCTTGGGTGCGAGTGGGGTGAAAAGCATGGGAACCGGGAATTACGGCCGAAGCTCAGGCAAATGAGCCAAGCAGATGCTGGGTTTCCGGAGCCAGTGGGCCAGAGCAGCTGCTGTCACCCTTGCTTGGCCGGAACCCCTGGTCAGAGAACTGGGCAATGCAGTGCCCGAACGGCTGGACACACCTCTGACTAGCCTCGGCAATACACGCGTTAGAAAGGGAGTGCTTTGAAAAGAGAGAAAAAGCAACCGATCACGACTTCACCGTACTTCAAAATGCAGTGTTGAATTGTGCCCGAAATAAGGATGGCTTCAGGAGAGAGGGCTTTTAGAGTCTACGAGAGCAGCTGGGTCTTTTTGGTGCCCGTCCTCAGTTCCTCTCTCCCTCTCATCCTCCAGCTGAGAGCCTTCCCTAGGCAGATTTCTCCTTCGGGTCCCCTGTGGTTCCCCCTCATTACTCACCCCTGAAGGACACTGGATGCCCCAGGGCAAGCTGTCATCTCCTGGATGGTTCCCGGTCCTTTCTACACTGTGTCTCCTTCCACAGGTACATTTTCCTTCCTCCCGCGGTCTGTCCTTGAGCCTGTCATTTGCAGATTTACCCAAGTGATGAGCAGTGTCATTCTGCACCCCCTTTCCCTGGGCTTCATCTCCCCCAGCCCTCCTACCAGGTCTCCTGAGGGTCTGCGCTCCTAGATCTGGGCCCAGTCAGGAATGGCATCCATCACTGTCTCTCTAGCATCCAAGCCGCTCTCTGAGGAGTGAGCCTGGGCACCAGCCTGAGCTCCATTTCCCAGGACTCCTCCCTCCCAGTGCTGACCAGTTCACACTGTAGGGATTCTGTCTTGCTTCATTTTCTACAGTTTTCCCCATTTCTCTACCCACTGCTCAAAGCTCCCTGAAGCAGCTGGGCTTTGCTATGAAGCAAAGAAGCAAAGTTATTTGGCATCAGTCCTTATTGCCTGTCTAGTTCTTGCAAGTTACATCCTCTGAGGTGGGAGGACTAAGAAGAGCCCTCGTCACTAGCTGGTCATGGTGCTTCCTGGCTAATCTTACAGAGTGACCACTCTGCTCTGCCTGTGTCTCCAGTATCACCCCGAACACTTCTCCCCACCCCCAACCCCCTAACATCAATGCCTTCCTTCACCATGCCCGAGCTTGCTTTGTTTTTTTCAGAACTTCCTGTCCCCTTTCAGACAGCTTTCTTCCTTTTTGCTGTTGCTGTTTCTGTTTAATTAAATTAGTTATTTTCAAAGCTTGGTGTATGTAAAAGTGCCCCAGCTATCCAGTTTTTCTGGTAGGTTGCTGAGCTCATAGAGGTCCCCACAGCTTACAAGTAAAAGTAATCCACGAGGGTCACAGAGGGGTGATGAGTGGTGTGTTGGCCAGTAGGGTCTCCAGCTCAGAAAGGGGCCAGCGTCCAACTGCAGAGTGGCCACCTACTCGGAGGAGTTGTGTCTTAGGAGGGGGCACTTCTGTCTGGCCTTTGTGCGGACCGCTGCCCTGGCAGAGCAGCTTCGCAGGACTGTGGAGTGTGTGCACTGTCCACCTCCAGGGAGCACGTTTCTCTGGACTTCACAGGAGGTCCCTGCTTGGTCAGGCAGTGCAGGGCCGGCAAGTGAACTTGGAGATTCTGAGCCTCCATCACCGAGGGATGCCTGTCCCTAACACCCCTACCCCCAACCCCCCCACCCCCATCCCGCTGTGGCAGAACAATACTGGCTTTGGGGTTTGGGAGGGGGCTCAGGAACTCAGTGTTCCCTTTCTCACCCCTGCCCTTGTGCTGGTTTGGCCCCAGGGCACCCCTCCCTTGTCTGCTGAAGTCCTTGGAAGCACAGGGAAGAGCCTACTTTTTGTCAGAAGATAGAGTGCAGTTGGTGTTTAATACACCAAAGGCTGGCCCGACAAGGCCGGTACCTGGTCCCCCCTTCCAAAACAGGCACTGTCACCCTTTTTATTTCTAGAACAGAGACCAAACAACAAGAAGTGAATCCTAAACAGGGTGTTCTTTCTGCTCGTATCAAAAACTGGTGAGCCCCGGCTGCTGTGGCTCAGGTGGTTGGAGTGTTGTGCAATACCAAAAGGCTGCAGGTTCAGCCCTGTTCAGGGTGCATACCTAGGTTGTGGGTTCGATCCCTGATCCCAGCACATACAATCCCTTGTCCAGGTGTGGATGGGAGACAACTGATCTGGTGATACTTCTTTCTCTTCTTTCCTCTCTCCCTTCCTCTCACTGTAAAAGCAATAATAAAAAAAAAAAGACCTCCAGTGATGAAAAATAAAATAAAAAGACTGGTGAATTCTGAGTCTCATGCAATTATGACTGTAATTAAGGAAAAAAACCAGGCTTCCGACTTGACACTGATACCTTCCCTTCCCCATCTCCTACCGCCTCCCTGTACCATCTATTGTCCCTCACAATCAGAACGTGAGCGGGAAACAAGAATGGCAGAGCAGCAATTTCAGAACTTTTCTGGTTAGAGATCATCCTCTCCCGAGAGAGAGAACACAGGCGGGGTCTGATGGCTGCTCAGTTCTCCGTCACACCCCATTCATAATCCCCCTCCTTCTCCATCCACGGCAATGAGGCTGGCGGTAGGGGAACTTGGAAACCGTAAACTGTTGGCAATGCAATTTTCCTAAAGAGAGAAAATAAAGTATAAAAACAAGTGGGGAAAAATAGAGACCATATGGCGCCTGATATGGATAGGTTTCTGGCAGTTCTGACAATCCGCAAAACAGGCGTAAGTGCGGAGTTTGCAGTATCCGAACAGAAAACAACGCACACAATCAATGGGAGAGACACACTTGTTTTCCAGCCAATTTCCCCACCCTAGTTCTGGGAAAAGTTTCATCTGATGTCTTTCACTATATAATAGAATTGTCTTTTTCAGAGTTTCACATTCAGAGAATCATACAATATGTACTTTTGGGGATCTGGCTTCTAAAAAGCATAATTACATAACTCATCATAATTACAGTCATGTGTTGTTTAACGACAGGATTGCATTCTAAGAAATGCGTTGTTAGGCAATTTTGTCATTGTGGGAACATCACACAGTGCCCTTACACACTCCAGGATGGGGTAGCCCGCTGCACACCTAGGCCATATGGTCTAGCCTCGTGCCCCTTGGGCTGCCCGCCTCTACAGCACGTTACTGTGCTGAATACGGTAGGCAATTATAATACAGTAGTGCATATTTGTGTATCTGAACACATCTAAACAAAGAAAAGGTGCAGAAAAGTATGGTGTAAGAGAGAAAAAACGGTGCGCCTGTGTGGGCACTTGCCATGGATGGACCCTGCAGGACTGGGAGCCGGCGGGTGGGGAGAGAGAGAGAAGGCCTGGGAGGACTGGGCAACGCTGCAGACTTTGTGAACGCCGGGCGCTTAGGCTACACGGCACTTACTGTTTGAAATTTCATTTGTCAGTAATAAATTGGCTCTGTAACTTTTTTACTTTATAAACTAAAATTTTTTAAAACTTTTTGACTCTTCTGTAGTAACACTAGCTTAAAACACAAATACATGGTATAGCTGTACAAAAATATGTTCTTTCTTTATGCCTGTATTCTATGAGCATTTTCTATTAAATTTTTTATTTACTTTTTAAACCTTTTTTTGTTGTTGTTGTTGTTAAAAGCTAAGACATGAGCACACACATTAGCCTAGGCTGGCCCAGCATCAGGATCCTCAATATTCCTCTCCCACCTCCTCATGTGGTCCCACTGGAGGGTCTTCGGGGGCAACGCTGCGGTCATATCCTGTGACAACACCGCCTTCCCCTGGAGCAGCTCCTGACGGACCCGCCTGAGACTCTGACTGAGGAGGTGCCACTCTTTTCAGAAATATGTCCATGGTGGGTTGCTTGGTTTCTTTGTCTTTTTCCTGTTTAATTGTAGTTATGCTTGTGAGCAGATCATGCACCAGGAACAGTCCTCAACTTGTCCGTATTGGGTCCATGTTTTCAGACTCTTTAAGGAACTTGCCAAAGTCTGCCACAACTTCTGCTAAACCTTCACTGAGAATGTTCCTGGGGGGTCTCCTTCTTGTTCTCCTGCTGTTCCCGATCTCCTGCTCTTCTTCAGCTCTGGGACCCTGTTCAGTTCCAACCCCTCCTCCTCTCTCAGTTCCTTGGGAGCCACCTCCAGGAGCATCTCAGTGTCATCCCAACCACGCCCAGGTGACAGTTGTTTGCCATCGCAACCACGGCCTTGCTGATTATTGCGGCCTTTGCACTGCAGTCTTGCCAGGGTCACGATGCCAGCGGGCAACAGGGATGTTTCAGCTCCATTACAGTCCTATGTCACCATTGCCGGCATCTGCATGGTCCGTCGTTGATGGATGCATCGTCAGCGGGCGTGACTGTCTGATGCAGCCCTCCATGTTGTCTTGCGCATCGATAGTCCATTCCCTTCTATTGCCCAGCAGTACTGCATCACAGGGATGTAGCACATTTTGTTCAGTCACTCATCAGTTGACACAAATTTGGATTGTTTCCAGGTTTTTGGCTATTGCAAATAAAGCTACTATAAACATTTGTGTACAAATCTGTAAACAGATATATGTTTTCATTTCTATTGGTTAAACACCTAAGGGCAGAATTGCTGGGTTGTTGGCAGATCATGTGCTTACCTTGAAAAGAAACTGCCAAAGTGGTTGAATCACTTTCCACTAGTGATATATCACAATCCCAGTTGCATTATCAGTCTTTTTAATTTTGGCCATTCTAATTGGTGTGTAATGGAAGCTCATTGTGGTTTGATGACATTGAGCATTTTTTTTATGGCCTTATTGACCGTTCATATATCTTCTTTTGTTATGTGTCGGCTAAAATCTTTTGCCCATTAAAAAAGTAAGTTGTGTGTTTTGTTATTGAGCTGTAAGAATTCTTTTAATAATCTGGACACATAATTTTTAAATTTATGAATATTTTCTCCCACTTATAGCTTGCCTTTTTCATTTCTTAATGGTTCCTATCAGAACAGACATTTTTAATTTGCTAAAATATAATGCAATGATTTCCCCCTTGTAGTATGTATTACTTGTGCCTGATCTAAGAAGCCTTTGCCAGTGGTAGGGTCATCTTTTCTTCTAGCAGATTTGTCATTTTGTTTGCATATTATTTATTTATTCATTTTAATTTAATTTACTTATTTTTAGAGACAGGAAAGGAAGGAGAAAGAGAGGGAGAGAAATATCAATGTGTGGTTGCCTCTCGAATGCCCCTTACTGGGGCCCTGACTCACAACCCAGGCATATGCCCTGACTGGGAATTAAACCATTGACCCTTTGGTTCTCAGGCAGGCACCCAATCCACTGAGCCACACTAGCCAGGGCATGTATATTTAGATCTATGTTTCAGTTTAGGTTTTGTGTATGGTGTAAAATATGGGTTCAGGTTAATTTTTTTCTTATATGGCTATCAAGTTCCAGCACAGTTAATGAGAATGTTTACTCACTTATGTTTAATGATATTATTGATATATGTGTTGAAGTCTACCAAAATGTTACAATGTTTCCAAGTTATTATTTGTGTTTTTTTATTTGTTTAATCTATTTTTGGTTCCTTTGTCTCTCATTTTCTGTCTTTTTTTGAGCAAATCAAATTTTGTTTACTATGCTACTTTAATTCCCTTATTAGGCTTTTTACTTACACTATTTTTGTATTTTTAACTTCTTGTTTTAATCCTCACCTGAGGACATTTTTCATTGCTTTTAGAAAGAGAGAAAGGAGGAGAGAGAGAAAGACAGAGAGAGAGACAGACAGACAGACATTGATGTGTGAGAGAGAAACATCGACTGTATCGACTGTTTACCTCCTATACACGTCCCAAGTGGGGATCAAACCCACAATCTGGGCATGTGCCCTGATGGGGAATCGAACTCACAACCTTTCGCTCTATGAAACAACACTCCAACCAACTGAACCACACCAGCCAAAGCCTGAATATTTTTAGTGGTTACATTCTAGGGGTTACATTATGCATCACTTACTTGTCATAGTCTACTTAGAGTTAATATTGTACTATTTCATATAACACATAAAATCTTACAGAAGTATAATTCCATTTGCTGCACTTCTGGTTGTTATGCCTACTTAATAAATGACCCTAAAATTTAGTAACATAAACATTTATTATGTTTATGGATAATTTGGGTCAGTAAATAGGGCTCCTGGACCCAATTCTGCCATGGGGTCAACACACTATCATTGACATCAGCAGGGTGTCCAAAACTTGAACTCAGTTCTGACACTAACTACCCTGAGATAGCATCCAATTCCACTGGATTGGATAGGACCCAATTCCAGGCTGAGGGTTCAGGTCTACAAGCCCGCACTCCCCCCGGCCCCCTCGACCCACACACACTTTAGGCAGCAGCCACAAGCCCAGGCTCTCAGCTGTGCTTCTCACCAACAGGCTCTAGGTTGGAGGTCCCACCAATTCCCTGCAATTCTGAATGCCAATCACAAGTCCAGGTTATTACCTGTACTTCTGACCAACTGGCTATAAATCAGAGGTTACCCAGCCCCTCCTTGGGTTTGACTAGTTTGTTAGAATAGCTCACAAAATTCAGAAGAATATTACTTACTAGAACACCAGTTTATTATAAAAGGAGATAATTCAAGAACAGAGGGATGGAGGAGAAGCATAGGCCAAGGTGCGTGGGAAGGGGCATGAAGCTTCCATGCCCGCTCTGGGTGTGCCTCTTTTCTGACACTTTCACCAACTTGTAAGCGCTCCGCGTCCTGTCCTTTGGGATTTTTATGGGGGTTTTATTAAATAGTCATGTCTGATTGAATCATTAGCCATTGGCAATTGATTCTATCTCTAGATCCTCTCCCCTCTAATCACATGGTTGATTCCCCTGGCAACCACACCCCCAGATGCTTTCTAGAAGTCACCTCATTTAACAAAAGACACCCTTTCTACTCTCAACACTTAGGAAATTCCAAGAGTTTGGGGAGCTGTGAGTCAGGAATTATAACTGAAGACTAAATATATATTAAAAACATATCTTGGTCATGTGACTTACATTTCTTGCAAGTCACAATATTGCAGTCAGGAATTTGGACCAGGAAGAGTGGGGATAAATTGTCTCTATTCTTTAATGTCCAGGAACTCAACTAGAAGACTTGAATCCTGGGGCTGGAAAGACTCATTTATTGGTAAGTGCGGCAGTTGATTCTGGCTGTGGGCTGGTGCCCTAGCTGGGTCTGTCAGCTGGACCACTTGCAAGTGGCCTCTCCAGGCGGCCTGGGAAGCAACATAAGGGCTGCGTCAGAAGGATGATTGCTCTGAGAGGAAGATAGAATCAGGTGGAGAGTGAACTACTCTCTCCAACCTCACTTTGGAAGTCACTCAACATCTCTTTTGCCACATTCTGCTTGTCAAAGTAGCCACTGCAAAGACCAGGCTGTGTTCAAGGGAAGGGGAATTAGACTCCACTCTTTTATGGAAGGAGTGTCAAGTAGCACCTCTGGAAGCAGAAGTACTGTAGGGCCTTTCTTTAACAATATAATCTACTGCAGTCTGTCCTCCAGCTCCAGCCATTCGTCCTTCTCATGTGCCCATATACTCACTCCTCCTCTGTGACTCCCTGAAGTCATCCTTTTTAAAAATCCTCACCCGAGGATATGTTTGTTGATTTTAGAGAGGGAGATAGTAAGGGATGAAGGGATGGAGGGAAGGAGGGAGTGAGGGAGAAGAACCGGGTGTGGGGGCAGAGAGAGAGAGAGAGACATCGGTTGCCTCCCATAGGCTCCAGTCAGGCTCCCTGACTGGAAATTGAACTCACGGTTTCTGGTGTATGGGATGGCACTCTGACCTACTGAGCCACCTGGCCAGAGCTGAAGTCATTCTTTCATGCTCAGGCTCAGCCTCAATGTCTAGGATCTCATCACCCAAATCAGGTCCAGCTGTGGGTGAGGCGCCTTGGGTGTGCTCCTCACATACAGCCTATCCTCTCTCAATCTGAAGCCCTACACGTTTAAGGCACAAGGTCTTGGCTCTCCTCACACCAAGCAGGAGGGCTAAGTAGTACAGACGTTGTCACTCAGAAGGGAGAGGACCTGCGAGGCACCGAAGAATCATCGGTCCCTGGTAATTCTGAAATCCGGCCAGACACACATTTCCAGTTCCTTGATCAGACCTCAGCCTTTCTGTCCGAGCATGAGTTTCCGTTGGTCTGCCCTGTATGTCATCCTTTCTTTTTCATAAGAAATGCTCAGTGTTTGCTTTGCAGCTGCAGTTTTTCAGCTGTTTCTTGTGGTTCTGGTTCGGGGACCACCGGCTTGTTGTCATTTTGTATTGTCTCTGTCTCTTTTAAGTCAAGCTAGTGTTGTCATCACAATTTTCTTTACAACTCTGCGATCTTTCTATGAATTTATTATAGATCACATTATCATATAAAAGCCACACTGAATTTCATTATAATAAGGTTTTCTCTATCTGGGGATTTCTGTAAGGCTGCCAAGGACCCAAACCCTTGAAATTCTTTTTTTAAAAGAGATTTTATTTATTTATTTTTAGAGAGAGGGGAAGGGAGGACGAAAGAGAGGGAGAGAAACATCACCATGTGGTTGCCTCTTGCACGCCCCCCACTGGGGGCCTGGCTTGAAACTCAGGCATGTGCCCTGACTGGGAATCGAACTGGTGACCCTTTGGTATACATTTCACTTGAAAATGAAATAATAGCTCATCTCTGCCTCTCTCATTTTACTCTAGGCAGCTAGAAGAATCCAGGGAGCACTTCCAGGGAACTCAATCCACTGAGCCACACCAGCCAGGGCCAAACCCTTAAAATTCTTAAAAATGTTGTTGCCACTGAAACATATTTGCAGCATGCTCTTAAGGGGCCTTCAGTCAGACTGAATAATTCCTGGAGGCCCTCAAGCACATCTTTCTAAGGCCTTAACAGATGATCACATAACCCTGTAAAAGACTTGATCTTTGTTCTCACACCTTTTCTAAATTTGAAAATTCTGAGAAGATTGAGAATAAAACCCCCCAGATTTTTAACCCAGTAAATTCTGGATCCTTCATATTTCCTATACATTTCACTTGAAAATGAAATATTAGCTCATCTCTGCCCCCTCCCATTTTACTCTAGGCAGCTAGAAGAATCCACTTCCAACACCCTGCCTGGGATTCTTGGTTTCTTCTTCATCGATTGTTAGGTATGCTGCACATTTTACACATTACCACAGGCAACATAGTTGCAAATTTTTCTACCCATGTGTAACAAAGTCCTTTTTTCTTCAGCTTCTAGTATTTCCTTCGTGTTTCTTTACACCCTTCCTGACAGATTCTTGGAGAGTCATCAGACTTCCCTTCACAGTCTCTGAGCCCCTGACACTTCCCTCACCACTCTCTCAAGGTCCTCCCAGCTTCTGCCCACTGTGTGGTCCCAAAGTCATTCCCACAGGCTTTAGTTGGATTTGTTTGTTTGTTTTGGTAGCACAAAGTACCCCCTTCTCTGTTTCAGTTAATTTGGTTGCATAACAAATTAACTCAAAATTTGGAGACCAAAGGAGACATCTATTATGCTCCTGAGTTCTGCGGATGGAGGACTTAAGCGGGACACAGTGGGGATAGCCGGTCTGCTTCTTAACGCTGGGAACCCAGCCAGAGGACTTGAAAGGGGGCCTGGAAACTCCAAAAGATCATGCATTCTTGTGCCCGCCATTGATGCTGGGCCTTCACTGCGACATTCGCTGAGCCTATTAGCTGGAAAGTTTGCACGTGGGCTTTACAAGTGGCCTGGGCTTCTTTGTGACATGCTTTCATGGGTTTCAAGAGGGAGCATCCCTAGAAACAAAGAGAAACAGATGAGAGGCATATTGCCCTGTCTGCCATAGCTTTGGAAGTCTTCCAAAATATCTGTATCAATGACGGACTTGCAGGATTTTAATTTGTAGAAGTGGCTGAGGGGTGACACAGAGGGGCCAATGCCAGTGAAAGAAGAACGCATTACATTTCCCAAAGAGAAGGGCACGCCACGCCGCACAGGGCCCTGTCGGGAGGCACCTGTTTGGCTGGGAGGCAGAAGCAGGAGCAAGGGGAAAGCATGGCTGAGAGTTTGCACCATGTTTTCTGTAAAAAAGCTGAGCGGGCCAGGGAAGCAGCTCAGGCTAGGAGAGGTTTAATGTCGCTGGGCTCTGGGCTATGGGGGTGGTCTCTAGTTGTCTGGTACCTGGCCCTGAGTGATTCAGAGCAGGGGAAAGTTTGGCTTTGTGTGTAAGAATCAAGATAATGGAGGTGTTTGAGAGTATGGACTTAAGATTGGCTGTTTGCCTATGAAGGGCATGTTCCTAACTGAGTCCTTTTATTATCTTGGGAATTAGCTAGACCTAGGAAGACAGCCTTTCTTCAGCCAGCATGCCCCATCTCCAAGATGTCAAAGTATAAAATAAAAAACATACTTAATATAATGTTTTTGACCACATTTTAGGTATTAAGGAAGTCATAAAATCCAGCCCACATTCAAGGAGAGGGTAGTTAGACTCTGGCTTTTGAAGGAAATATCTTCTGAAAGGGTGTGTAGAACTAATACTTTTATGGACATTAAGAAAATATAAAATTCACCACAACAGTCCTTTTACTATAGTTACCAAGCACTTTATTTCTGGGTGCGTTATGAACCCCCAAATACTGTGCTAGTCTATACGCTTTAAACAGTCAGTTGTTTTTTAAAGAAATTAAGAGCAGGAAAAGAAGATAACACTTTATATTAGTCTTTCATTTACCATTTTCAATATTCTTCATTTCTTCCTGTAAATCCATAACCTGTAGACCTGGAATCACTTTCCTCCAACCTCAAGATTTTTATTTGACATTTATTGCAGAGAATGTTTACTTAAAAAATTATTTTAGCTTTTGTTTATCTAAAAGTCTTTATTACATCCTCATTTTTTAAAGAATATTCTCATTGGATCTATAAGACTATTACTTTTTACCACTTTAAAGATGCCATACCTTGAGCTTATGCCCTCCATTATTTCCCGTAAAAATCGGCCATATTTTCTGTCATTGTTTCTCTGGATGTAATATGTGTTCTTCTTCTGCCCCCCTGCCCCCAACCTCCCAACTGCTTTTTAGGTTTTTCTCTTTGGCATTATCAGGAGTTTGACTTTAATGTTTCAAGGTCATTTTTCTTTATATTTGTTTTTCTTGGGTTTTACAGAGCTTCTTGGATCCATAAATTGATGTTTTTCATGAAACTGAACTAATTTTGATAATTAATTCTTCAATGTTTTTCTGCTTCTTTTTCCCCTTCCCTTCTGGGACTCTAATCACTAATATCTCAGATGACTTCATATTTCCCCACAGACTGTTGAGGCTGTGTTCATCCTTCACCCCCATAACGTCTTTTCTGGTTTTTGGTTTGGACAATTTCTATTCATCTGTGTTCTGGTCCACTGATCATTCCTTCTGTTATTATGAACATCTAGTGAATTTTCATCTCAGGTATCATAGAGTATAAAAATTTATAATAATTCTAGAATTTTTATTTTATTCCCTTTCATTTCTCAGCTTAGATTCCCCATCTGTTTACTTGCTATGTCTGGTTTTGTTTTTTGCTTGTTTGTTTTTTTCAAGATCCTCGAATGTCTTTCTAATAGTACTGTAATAATTTAAAATCCTTTTTCTGCTAATTCCAAAATCTAGGTCATCTTTGAATCTCTGTTTTTTCAATTATTGTATGAGGCACATTTTCTCATTTCTTTGTATATCCAATAATTTTTTTAATAATATGCTGGACAGTGTGAATGATATGAAACATCCAACATTAAAATTGATGAGTTTTGTTTTTGACCTCTTATATCCTGTCAGGTTGTTTTTATTCTTTGTTAGGATGGGATTATTTTGACTTATCTTTAGCTTTAGAGCATTGTTCTTACTCTAAGCAAGAATCAGCAAACTTTGGCTTGTGCACTAAATCCAACCTATGGCCTGGTTTTGTGGAGCCTGTGAACTAAGAAGTTTGTTTTTTTGTTTGTTTTACTTTTTAAAAGAATTGTTAAAAGAAAAAAAAGAAGTGCAAAAAGAATAAAAGACTACACTGCATATGACTCACAAAGTCTGTAGTATTTGCTCTTTAGCTGTCTATAAAAAAGTATTTGTCAACCACCCCTCTAGGGTATGGGACATTTTTAAAGGCTTGGCCTTTCTGAGCCGCAGCTCAAAGCGCACGGTGCTCAGCGAAGTCTCGCCGCGGAAACGCCAGCACCTCCCAGACGCACAGGCGCCGCATCCTCTCAGCGCTCCGCTGCGTCCCGCGGAGCCCGATCTGATCTCATTTGCACTTGCGCAGCACAGCACCCACCCGCCGGGAGGCCTCTGGCAAATTTCTGTGCCTCCCACCCCCGTCCTTGTGAGATTTCTCGTCTCACGGACTCTGTCCTGGAGAGTCGAGTCACGGTCACAACCCTACACTGACATCTCTGTCTCAGCTCAGCGAGCCTGCCACCCCTGCCGCAGGGTCAGGAATGCTCCCCTCAGCCGACAGCCAGGGCCACTGGGGTTCCCTGGGCGCGCTTGCTTTCTCAAGGACCACGGTCCCCTGCGGTCTGGTGTCCTGACAAGAGTTGCTTCATACACTCTGTCCAGTTTTACAGTTGCTCGTTTTAGGAAGGCAATTCCAGGCGCTCTCCTTTCATCTAGTGTGGAAGGAAGTCTCTGGTGGTTGTGTCCCGTGGGTCCACTGTAATCTAGAAGTGCCCCCTTTTATCTTTTCATCCCATCCCCACTCTCTGCAATTTATCTGTTGAAGGAACTGTAATGTATTTGCCTGATTTTTTTTCATGGCCTGGATTTTACTATTTGCATTTCGATTGTGTCATTTAACACGGCTGTGATTTTCTGTAGATTGGTAGGTGAGTTTAGAGGCTTGATGAGATTCAATTTTTATATTTTTGGCAAGACTTCTTCACAGTAACAGTGTGTTATTCTGTCAGGAGCCACACAGTACCTGGTGATCTCTCTTTTTGTGGTATTATTAACTGTTGTTTAATACCTGTATTCATTGACTCATTAGTGCTGCATCCTTACTCTTTTTAGTTTAGAGAGTTTATATCCTAATATGTATACAAATTTGGTACCTTGATTTTTATACCTAATTATATAGTCTAAGACTATGACTACGTGTTTTGGTGTCTACATTAGAGGCTGCTTCTCTCTGGACAAGTCTACTTAAAAAAAATTATTCTGATTTTAATAAAATGGAAGCCACTAGCCAACAGGAGACACCTGCCCTTTATTTCTGTAGTTTCCCGGCCCTGTGTCTGTGAGTGGTGGGGTCTCTGTGGGCTCTGCACCGGAGGAAGGTTCACCCTGGGACCGGGTAGAGTGCAGGGCTGTGCCCCCACCTTCAGCTCCACCACTGCAAGTGTGCTGGCGACTGTTCTGACATGAGGAAATGTCTGGAAATATTTTATTATTTCACTTATGGAAAAAACTATTCATTAACCTAATGATGATCTTCTTTCATTATATTTGACATGCTAATAGAAAAACTTTTCCTCTAGTCTCTTTATGTATTGTATAATTGTATGTGTATATCCTACAACCTTTGATTAGGTATCTGTCTACGTGTTTGTCTATTTATCTACCTGACTATCTACTATCTGTCCTTCTCATTTTTCTCACTTCACATCAATGACAATAAACACATTTCCTCACCCCTGCTTATAAGGTGAGTTGATTTCTCCTTTAGGGGAAAATAAATATTTCTTCTTTAAGTAAAGAAAGAGAAACAATAAATAAAGAGACATGTGGAGAACAAAAGACAATATTCACAGTTTTATTTATGTCATTTTATTTGATTCCACAGAGGAGGAAATGTGCTTATGTTTAGAAATTGGGGCCGAGAGCCCTATTTACAATAGCCAAGATTTGGAAACAGCCTAAATGACCATCAGTAAATGAGTGGATAAAAAAGCTGTGGTACACTTACACAATGGAATATTACACAGCAGTAAAAAAGGAGAAGCTCTTACATTTTGCAACAGCATGGATGAACCTGGAGAAAATCATGCTAATGAATTAAGCCAATCAGTGAAAGAAAAATACCATATGATCTCACTTACATGTGGAATCTAATGAACACAATAAACTAACGAACAAAATAGTAAGAGAAACTGAGATACATGCAACAGACTGACAGCTGCCAGAAAGGAGCTGGGGGTGGGAGACAGGATAAAAGATGGTGGGGGGTTTAGCCAAAGTACGTTTATGCACAACCCATGGACACGGACAACCACATGGGGACTGGCTTGGGGAGCATGGAGGGTGGGGCTGGGAGGAGGTGGGGAAAGAGAGAAAAAGTGGGAAAAACTGTAGCAGCATTAACAATAAAAATAAATGAAATGAAATTGGGGCTGAGAGAAGGTCGTAGTCTTCATGGAGATAATTTTTCTGGGGAATCTCCCTAATCTCAGGTCATTAAAAATCTTTCTTAAACATCAGTTGAAATAATTGTATTATAATCTCTATAGATGCACCAGAGTTTACTTAACTCTCCTATTAATGGTGAGTATTTAGTTTGCTCACATTTTCTTCTTCATATGCATATAGAGATGGGGGACATCTTCCAGCAAGGGAGTCTGGGAAATGTAGTCTTCAGTGGCCTGGGCTCTGGGTGCTGGAAGGCATTGGGGCTGGTGAACAAGACAGCGTGGTCTGTGTCTATTTTTGTTCAGCACCTAGCTCAGTGCCTGGCACCTGGTAAGCACTCCAGGGATTTATTGGATAAAACTGAATTGATGAGAAACTCAAGATGCTGAAGTTTATGAACCACAAACTCCCTTTCTCTAGTGATGGAGTTTTAACCTGTTTTGGGAGGCAGTGAGTCAAAATGTTGTACATTTGAGTATATTTTTCTGGAGAGATAATTCATGACTTTAATTAAACACTGAGAAGATTCTATACCTGCTCTCCTCCCCCAATTATGAAACATTGTCCTTGCTAAAATATACTCCTGTAGATAGGTTTTTGCAAACGAAAAGAAAAAATGAAAAAAAAAAAACAAACAAACAAACAACCATTTAATTCACTCAATTATTCCCCAAGACCTAGATTTCAAGAAGGTAGTTGAGTATATTTTTCAAACAGAGAAATGTTACTTAGTTCCTTCAAGGAAGTTGAAAAAGTGCTTTCTCCCTTCCCAAGTGTTTCAGACGTTATCAGTGAAGAAAGAACCCCAGCAGGAGGTGAAGTGCTAATCAAATCCACCAACCTGACCGACCAGCTGGCAGCATGGCCTGTTCTTGCGTGTTCTGGGGGACTAACAGTATGCTGCACAAACTGTGATTGCAGGCCAGACACCTCCAGGAAGGTTCTTGTGAGGTCACACACTTCTGGGAGGACAGTTCCTGGCAGTGACTCAGTCCCTGCAGGGGACGCAGCAGTCAGTGGGGAAGGTCAAGCTGGGACGAGGCAGGCCTGGCCTGAGAACACAGAACAGAACATCACAGCACTGCAGCCCACAGGCTGCGGCAGCCAGAGCCGCCACCCCGGTGAGCTACCTCAGGGTGGTCCCGTTTGCACTTGCTGCGCTGGGTGTGGTGCCCTCCCAGTCCTGATGCAACTCACTAATCCCTGTACACACACACACACACACACACACACACACACACAGTTGCCTGATCCAGAACAGTGGGGACTTCTTACGAAATGCAAAGTCAAACAAAAACAGAACCCAGGAATTAGAACTCATAACTAAAGTTTTGAGGAAAGCTATGTGCAAATGCATCTTCCAAATAAAGGAAAGAAATGCTTAAATAAGCTTTTCCTACTAAAGTCAGTTTGTACCCTGAAGGCACTGTCTAGAGAAAGCCTGACTGAACTGGCAGATCATCTCGCGTTCAGTGTGGGGCTGGGCTCTGCGAGCCAGTACCAAGGAGGGTGTGGGAAATGTCCACTAGATGGCGCCCCAGTCCAAGCAAATAGTTGCTAAGCTTGGCAAAGAAGCAGATTTTGGCATTAATGCCAGTATCCTGCAGGCAAATTAACACAAGACTATTGATTCGTCACCTGGATATTTCAGTTTCTATTAGAATTCCCTTTTCTCTGCCAGCCTATAAGCAGCTTAAAAAAACAGGCAGAAAAAAAAATACTGATGTTGCCTCATTTCTTTGACTGTGTTCCTAAAAAGATGTGTGTAAACTCATTAATGGTATTACATACTTTGGGAAATGATGTTCAAATTATTGGCAGTGATCCCACCGCTTTAGCTGTGTAGTGGGAAGAGCCATGGATTTGGAGTCAGGAAGGCATTTTGGGGACTGGGCTCTTTCTGTGGTTATGATGACAGCCAGGGCCTGGGGCCTCAGTTTCCTCACTGAGGGTAACAATAATACTTCCCTTACTAGTTAGAAAAAAAACAGCAGTGACAAGAAAGGGCTCTCCTTTATTCACTAGTGATGCAGACTAACACACTGACTTCTGAAACCAGATGTAGAATTAATTTTAAAATATTCCAGGGGAACAAAAGAGGAACTGACAAAGACTAGCAAAGGTTTGAAAATGAGCAAGCACTCATATGTTTTGTGTGTTTACTCTTTTATATGCTTAACATGTTTCATAATAAATACTTTGAACAAATTCTTCCAATACAAAGCTGGTGCAAGGATGGAGGGAGATGTTGTAAAGCGCTAAACAATTGCAAGCTACTCTTTGCCTCTTGGGCTTCAGTGGTCTGGAGAACGAGGGGTCTGGACCAGCAGCACTGTGAGACACTCTCACCGTCTAATTTTTATGACTGTTTAACGCCAGCCTGTCCTGTAAGTGGCACATGCCTGGGAACAGGTGTCTCCTCGTCAGGCATCTGCTCTCCTAGGAGAGGCCTTCTTTGCCATCCTATTAGAAGCCCTCACCCTGTAGCCTCACCCTCATGCTTAGATTTATGTTCTTCACATTATTGATCACTCCCAGCATTACGGACTATGTCTCCCCCTCCCCCCACCAAATTCATATGCTGAAGCCTCAACCCCAAAAGTGACCGACTCTTTGTAGAGAGGGCTTTTCAGGAAGCAATTGAGATTAACTGAGACAGTAAATGTGGGCCCTGACTGGTGTCCGTCCAGGAGAGGAAGAGACACAGGAAAGCAATAGGCACAGAGGAAAGGCCACGTGAGAATGCAGCAACGGGGGGGGGGAGGGGCACCTGCAAGCCAAGAATGAGTCCTCAGGAGAAGCCGACTCTGCTGCCACCTTGATCTTGGGCGTCCAGGCTCCAGAACTGGGGACCAGCCCACAACCCAGGCATGTGCTCTGACAGGGAGTCTAACCTGCCACTCTTTGGTTCACAGTCCAGCACTCAGTCCACTGAGTTACACCAGCCAGGGCTACATCTTGTTGTTGTTTTTTTTTTTTTTTAAAAATAAACTTGATTTTGGATTTATTTTTGATTTATAGAAGATTTGCAAAGATAATAGAGAGTTCCCATACACCTGTCACTCAGCTTCCCTTAATGTGACCATCTTACATTGTGATGGTACATTTGTCAAAATTAAAACACGAGCATTGGGCCCTGGCTGGGTGGGTCAGTGGATTGGCGCACCATCCTGTACACCAAAAGGTTGTGGGTTCGATCCCCAGTTAGGGCATGTATAGAAGGCAACCAATCAATGTTTCTCTCCCTCCCTCTTCCTCTCTCTAAAGTCAACAAGCATATCCTCAGGGGAAGATTAAAAAAACTAGCATTGGTATGTTAGTATTGACCAAACTCCAGACTTTATTTGGATTTCACCAGTTTTTCCATTTCTGTCCCCTTCTGGCTACAGGATGCAGTCCAGGGTCTCACACTGCACTTAGAGGTCATGTCTTCTTAGCCTCTTCCAGGCTCCGAGTTTCTCAGCCTTTCCTTGTTGTTAATTATCTAGATATTCTTGAGAAGAGCTGGTCAGGTATTTCTTGAAATGTCCCTGAATCTGGGTTTGTCTTACATTTCCCACATGATCGGGTTAAGGATGTGGGATTTTAGAAAGATGATCATTGGTATGAAGTGCTGTTCTCATCACAGCCTGAGGGAGTGCAGGCTGGCCTCATGACACCATGGCGGAGGTTACCTTGACCTTGGTCAAGATTGGGTTTGCTGGGTCTCTCCCAGCAATGGTAGGGGCGCCACCCTTTGGAGGGGGTGAGTGCATGTGTATAGTGTTTGGAATTCTGTAAGCAAGATGTATCCCTTCTCCCCATTTATTTACTTATTTATTCCATTATTTACTTCCATCAGTATAGACTCATGCAAAAAGTAATTATTTTATGCCCTTGGTACAATTCGGTCCACCTGTAGACAGATGCGGATATGCTAAGTTGTTAAGAACTAAGCATTAATTGAAGTGCTTCCCAAGGGGAGAGCAGGATCTGCCCAGCTGGTCCTGTGGGCTCCTGGCCTCAGCAGCTACTCATTGGGCCTCCCTGCCTCCTGGGGGCTCAGCTGCCTATCCTAACCCAGCAGATCTTACACATGGTGACTTTAGTGCTACCCTGCCCTCATTTGGGTTCCCATATTTCCCTTCTTCCTACTCCTTTTAAATAAACTTTTTTGGGGGATTAATTTTAGATTCATAGAAAAGTCACAAAGATAGTAGAGACTGCCTCACCTACTTTCAGCTCCCCTGTTGTTACCATTTGACATTATCATGGCACGTTTGTCAAAACCCAGATGGGGCACAGGCAGCAGCTTCCCACCCACCCGGGGCCAGGGGTTAGGCCTGCCAACCTCCTGGCCCTCCCCCAGGAGTTTTGAGCCCTGTCTAGGGCCCAGTTCTGTTTGTGCAAAGCAGGGGCCAGACGTGGGCAGCCCATCAAGCCCCATGGTCAGACAGAAGTTGCTGCTGAGACACGTATCTGAAAAGATTCACTGATGTGCACCAAACCCTTTAGGTTTCAGGGAGTACTTCCTAGCCTTTAGTATTTTAGTGAACAAAAACATTCATTTAACTTAGCATTGCCCTTTTTGGTTTCATTACTGAGAGTCATGATGATTAACTTTCACCTTTTGGAATATAATGACCAAAGATATTTTCTTTCCCACGTCGACTTCCATGAACATTTATTCATCACCACACTTCTCTGCCCTCCGTATAATGTCAGGCTTTGGGGGACTACCAGGCATAGACCTGTGGAAAGAAGTTGGAACAGGATGTGGGGAGAGGAAAGGCCCATCGACATGACTGTGATGAAGGCAGAACACAAGAGAGACGTTTCTGAAGCAGACAAACTGACCCCGCCACTATTCTGTAAAATCCTTTGGGGGCTTCCAAATACCTTTGAGGGTAAAAATGTTCTTGGTACACTTTTGAAAGTCCTCCAAATTTTGTTTTTATTTTCCCTCTTATCTCATGCATACTGGCCACAGAGGACTCCTTTAAGATCCTTGAACAGAGACACTGCCCTTATCTCTGTTGCTTTATCTCTGGAACTTTGCTCTTCCAGTTCACCTGCGGTTAACTCTGTCCTGGCCAACTGCTGCGCATGCATCTTCCTGTTCTCAGTGAACCGTGCTTCTTTAGAGATGACTACCCAACCCGGACCAGGTCAGAGCCTCCTGCCACGCCCTCCCAGAGCATCCCGAAGTCTCCTTTTCCAACAGTCATTACATTTTCATGGTGACCAGCTCTGACTGCCTTCCTGCCCTGGGCACCCATGTGCCATGTTCCCTGCCGCATCTCGGGTGCCCAGGACGGAGCCTGGGCCGCCGTGCATTCAAGAAGTGTTGTGGAATGAAGACATGAATGAACTTAATGAGAGATAAGTGGATAAGAAGTGTAAGCAAAATGTTCTTAGGGGTTTGGGAAGGGAGAAAGGGCATTGAGTTGGTGAGATCTGGAAACGTTCCCTGCACCACCTTGCAGGATGGAAAGGCCAAGCTGACCGGCCAAAGCGCTTCTGACGAAAGTCAACATAAGAGAGTGTGGAAGCAGGAGGGAGGGATGAATTAGGGTGACAGAGAGTGATCCAATTTGGCTGAAGTCTAGAAAGGATATGGGGGGGTGAGGGGAAGGGAAGGCAAAGAATAGCTTACGATGCCAGGGAGGCTGCTTTATAGGGTCAGTGGGTAGGTGAACTCAGTAGCTGTTGAGTAACTATTTTTCAATGGAACAAGGCATCTCATGAAGTACTGAGCTTCTCATGACCACAAACATTTAAGCAAAGACCAATGACAATCTGCCCCAAAATGCTGTGCTAGGTGTTCCTGCATTGGACCAGAGTTTGGACTAGGCAATAATCCTAAAGTCTCCTTCTAATCGAACGTTCCGTGACTCTGGTCCCTCTTCATTCTTTGGATAAATGGAGCTGACGAAGGGGGTGACATGATTAAACTCAGCTTCAAGCCTAGAGAACCAGTGGAATCACTTCTGGAGGGAGCTAGTCTGCATGTTTGGGCCTAGGGAAGGACGTCCGGGAAGAGGAAAGGAAGGGGCTTCATCTTGATAGGAGGAGTGACTGCTGGAACTGTGGGCGTGAGTGAGTTCCCTGAGGTAGAGAGTATGGAAGAGAGGGAAGAGGGCTGAGGGCAGAAGCAGGAAGTGCTCTTGGGAAGGCAGGGGTGGGAGGGAGGCCAAGCAGCATAAGGCCATGAAAGCAGAGGGAGAAAGAGCTGTTATTCTGTGGGCTCCGGTGCACCAGGAACAGGTGCGTGGATTGCATCCTGAGGGTCATTGCTCACCTTTTAGAAGGCAGTTCCAGAGAGCAGGTGGGGAGAAAGTGATGGAGAAGGTGGAGAGAGTAAGGAAGAGGGTTGTCCAGGGTGACTGTGGTTTTCAGAATTTGGGTGGTTAAGAGCTGAGAGCAGGAGCTTGCAGAAAGCGTGTGAAGGGAAAGGCCTTTGGTTTCATTTTAGTAGAGAGTAAACATGGGGAAGGAGATGGAATTGGGGGAGAAGACACCGAAGAAGGAAGGCAGAGTGGTCCTGCGGGCCCAGCACAGAGAGGTGCCGGATGAGAGGTTGGCTTTGGCAGAGAGGACAGCACCACCTTCGCAGAGTGTGCCGCATTAAAGAAAAGGGCGGTGAGGGCTCAGGGAGAGGGCAGGTCGAGGTAGGAAAACGAGACTCAGTGATCTCAGGGGAACGGGAGATGAAGTTTTTCCAAAGGCTCAGAAGCAGAGATGCCAGGAGTCTTCAGACAACGGACAAGACCTGGAAGAATTTACTAGCAGAGAATGAATGAAGGAATTACCCAGTGCCGGTGGGAACAGGCGCAGACCATTGGTTTGTGGCTTCTCTTCACTGGCTCTGCATCAGGGAAGAAGGAGATGAAGTCACTGGCTAGGCTTCCCTGGGAGGGCGTCATCAAAGAGGAGCAGGTGAGCAAATTCACAAGGTCAATGATTAGAAGCAACGAGGAGGAAGAGAGCGCGTTCAAAGTGAGGAAGCAGGAAGACGGTGGCTACAGTGGGCCACCTGTGGCGTGCGGATCTGAGGCTTCAGTAGATAGAGACACGGGGCTGTTCTCCACCCCTGTTGCCACATGAGTCTGGGCCTGTGGCAGCAGCGGGAACAGTGTGGCATGGAGGTGGGGTTTGGGGAGGATGATAGGATGAAGATGGAAAATGCCTGGGGGAGCCATGAGGACGGGCCACACTTTGGGTATCTCAGGACAATTTGGGGGATCCAAGGTGCTCTGGGACTCCCAGTAAGGTTGAAGCCAGGGAATATATAGTCTTTTAAGGTTCCTGTTGTGGGGTCTTCTCTGAGTTTTGCACTTGGAGATGCTGAACCACCAAGCAGTTGCAACACCACATGGAAGCTGAAGCCACACCTCCTGCAAGGCCCCTCAGGCCCTCAGACACCTCATTTGAGAGCTGTGCCCAGGCTGGCACCACCTGCTGCACCCAGCAGCTGGGTCTGAGGGCCCAGATGGCAACCACTGTGCCCATGGCTGCTGGCTACACCTTAGGTGATGCTGTCACTGGGGTGTTCAGGGAGGAATCAACACTGAGCCCTGAGGCCTGACCTCACTTCCTAGGCGACCCTGGAGCCCAGCCAGCACCACAGCAGCAGCAGCTCAGTCCATGTCACAGGCCATGGAACTGTGTTTGGAGTGTGCCCAAACCAGGGGGACCTGAAGCTGTGCAAGGGTTTCAGCCGGTGCTGAAACAGTGCGGATTTGCAAATGGATTAACCTAATCAGGAAGTTCAACTTGAAGACATGAAAAATTGTCTCTTATGGCCAACTTAATTTAGTTAGTATAAAAATATAATTGATAGTGAGAGCATGAAGCTACCAGTTAACCCTTGTGGTGAAGAGGGTGTTCTCACTGCATAGAAGTTCATTAAGATGATGATGAGTTTGGGGCTGGGCAAAAATTTGTGTGGCCTCCCTAAACCAGCTTCTGTGATGTTGTTGTTTGTGAATCAACTAGAATGAAGTGGTTTTCTTTTCCTTCCTTCCTTCCTTCCTTCCTTCCTTCCTTCCTTCCTTCCTTCCTTCCTTCCCTCCTTCCTTCCTTCCTCTCTCTGTCTCTCTTTCTCTCTCTGTCTTTTTTCAGTCTTTGTGGCTGTTTTCACTGCCATGCTGGTGTGGCTGGAAGAATACAGAACATAATGGTTACCTCGTAGATCTGTGTAAGAGTCAAATTTGACAATTCAGGTAAAGCACTCACATGGTGCCTGGTGGGTCCTCAGCTGCCTGTGGCCCCATCCCTGGGCACTCAGCATCATGCTAGGTCTTGCAGAGAAACAAGATATAACGCATGGGTTCTGTTTCCAAGGAGCTTGAGTTCTAGCTGTGGGGAGAAAGCCAAGGCTTGACACACAAGCCTACCCCACAGGGCAGAGACGGCTGCCTGCGGTGTAATCCTTCTGGGTGACACATGCCAAACCTGGTAAGACTAAGGCACAGAGGTGGAGGGAGTTTGGATCAGCATCAGTAATTCCCAAGGGTCATCAGAAAGGTCCCTTTTGAGGTGGGCCTGGAAATAGGGAGGTGGGATTTCCAAGGCTAAAGCATGGGATGGTGCATGTTCACAGCTGGAGAGAATAGGTCAAGATGCAGTTAGCTGTCAGGCATCTGGAATATATTTAATAATAATAATGAACATGATACGAATGATGACGATGATAGACACATAACATGCGTTTGCAGGGCGTCAGATACCGTGCTAAGCGCTCTAGTGTATCATGTCGCCTCGTAGCAATCCGAGGAGATAAATCATCAGAATTATTTTGGCTGCAAGTCACAGAAACCTGACTCAACTCAGCTGAAAGATAAGGCATTTTCTTGGCTCGTGTGACTGGATTTCTGGATGTAGGGTGGGTAGCAGGCGGGGTTTCGTCATCTGTCTGGCTCTGTTTCTCACTCCTCAGTGCTTCCTCATCCTGCCCGCCCCCCCCCACCCCCAGCACCGCCTCGTCTTCCCTCCCGACTGCACCAGGACCAGCGAGGTGGTGTTCCATGGCTCTTTCCTGAGAACCAAGAATCTCCTCTTCCAGAGGCCACAGCAACCTTTGCCTTGAGTCTTGTTGGCATTGATCTTGACCATTCTTCAACCAGTTGCTAGCAACAGTGATGAACCCAGCATTAGCCTAGAGCGGTGGCCCCCATCAGGCCATGTCAGAGTCCCCAGGCTCCAGCCCCAGAGTGTCTGATGCTGCAGGGCTGGTATGGGCCTGAGATTTGGCCTTTCTAGTAAGTTCCCAGGTGATGCTGCTGCTGACCCTGCAACTGCTCGTGATGCCTGTTCGTCAGGCTCACCTCCTGGGATGGCACAGATGTGGGGAAGTCAGTGTAAATGCCTTCCCCGGACCAACATCACCCCTGTTGTTCACTTGAGGAAACTGAGAGGGTGCAGACATCAAAGGTGACTGCCAGAAGGTGGCAGGGCTGGGTTCAAACCCCCGCAGTCTGGTGTGCAAGTCTGTGCACTTCACCACCAAGCAGGATGCCCTTCGAACCACAGACGGCCTTGGTAGTAGGGTGTGAGATGGGCGAGACAGGCTGCAATTACACTATGGAGGTGTTTAAAATCCAGACAAAGGAGCTTAGACTTGAAACCATGGACAATAGAGGGCTGTCATAGTTCCTGAGGGCGAGTGTTTTATAAAGGTTGGTCTAGAGGTGCAACTTTTATTTATTTCTATTATGCTGTTCAAGTAATAGTTATGTCAAAAGTCCTTTTTGTTCCTGGCTAACGATAAAAGTTGACTTTATTCCCTTCTTTATTTTCTTTGAAGTCAGAGGGAGATCTGACTATAAAGTAAAAGTTCCCCTTCCTATATGAGCTGAGATACGCGGTTGCAAGCAGCAGAATCTGGCTCTCACTGCTGTAAGGAGTAAGGAGACTTACTAGAAAGCATGTCAGGCAACTCATGGAATTACAGGGAGGCCTAGAGAACCAGCGTTTGAGGCTCAGCAGGCAGGAGCCATGCCCAGGGCCATGCTGCGGGAAACTGGAACCCTCTGCAGCTGACTAAGCACCAGACACTGCTGTATGCTAAACGCTATGCCAGGACCACAGACTTACTGAAATGGCCTTCTCTGCCACGCTGCCCACAGCACCAAAGGGAGAGAGTGCCTCTCACCCGGCAGAATGTGAGTCCCCCATCTAGCCCAGCTGCATGGGAGGCTGGGAAAGGAGGGAGCAGGACATCTGCAGCTTCCACTGTGGAAATTAGACTCTGTCTCCTATTCAGACTTCCAAGAAGGTGATAATGGGCTGAACTGTGTACCCCTGTCCTCAATGCCTGTGTTGAAGCCCTAACCCCAGAACAGTCATGCCTCAGTAGGCATAAGCGTCAGACCTCGTCAAGCCTTGTAATCTTTCAGCACTCAGGGCTTGCTTGGGACTTGTCATGCTTGCTAGAACTTGTAGAAGTCACGACACCTCCCCACAAGACAAAATGCTTCATCATTCGGTACTTGTCACAAGTTCTGGAACGAATAAAGAAGAGTACCAACTTGCCACTGTACTTTAGAGTGTGACTGAATTGGGAGATGGGGCCTTTAAAGGGGAGATTAAGTTCCAGTGAGGCCGTTAGGATGGGCCCAAATCCAATTGGACTGGCATCCTGATCAAGAAGAAGAAATTTGGACACACAGAGATACAAGGTATGCATGCCCGGAGGAAAGACCATGTGAGGATTCAGCAAGAACGCAGCCACCCGCACATCTGCCATCACAGGGGGGTGTGTGTGTGTGCACATGCACCGAGGAGACAGGCCTTGGAGAGCCCAAACCTGCAGACACCTGGATCTTGGACTTCCAGCCTCCAGAACTGTGAGGCAATACATATCTGTAGTTTCACAGCCCCACCCCCTGCCCCTATCTGTGCTATTCTTTATGGCAGCCCAAACTGACTAATACAGAGGGGAAGTGACTGACCAGGAGGAGGGAAGGGATGGGTATCGGGGAGCTGAAATAGGTCTTTCCCCAATGTGCCTGGTGTTGTTGGGTGGTGCTCAGAAGAGTGAGTGAAGATTTGCTGAAGGGGGATCTTTGGGAAGAAAGACCGGGAGGATGAGGAAGGATGCTGTATTTAAATAGGAAGACTTTTGAGGGACCCTGTGGATGACACCCCCTATATGCATCTCTAGTACACATGGAGAGGCCTAGAATTCCTGTGTCTGCGTTCGTGGGAACCTCTGAATCTGGCAAGGCCCAGCTGGATTTGGCAAACGTACATGCCCCTGGCAGCTGAAATTCACAAACTCAGCGGTGCACCCCCAAGGGTCTGGGCGCCTTCCCAGGACACGCCCGTCACCAGCTTGCTGGGCGGCCTTGCTGGTTGTAAAGCTCTCTGGGAGAGCCAGGTGTAAACGCATGCTTTGGCTGAGGCGACCCACTTCCTGAGCTGAGGTTTGTGGCCTTTGGTTTTTGTGCTTTCCCCATTTGCCAGGCTGTCATCTTTGCCTTGCCTTCTTTTATTTCCTTTTTACAAGTAGATACCACTGCTTGTTTATATTCAGTCACGTGCAAGGAGCTGGGGGGGCGCTGAAAGAGAGGGGCATGGAGCGAGCAGTGCAGCACCCCCACTCCTCGCTGTGAGGGGCCAGTGGGTCAAGTGGGAGACCTGCATGTTTCAGCATGGGTGAGTGGGAAGATTGAGACAGAACAGAATCTAGCTTTTTTCTGCTCTGCTGTTGGACTCTGGCTAGACACCAAGAGGGCCTATAGGTGCTGAGGTTCTCTGTGTCGCAGCCTCACTATGTGTGGGCAACTGGAATCCTCTCCAGGTGGTGGGTAAAAGGAAGATGGGAGATGGTGATGGGAGGTGGTCCAAGGAGACTGGTGAAGGCTCACCCAGCAGTAAAAATTTTGGTGCTGCCCCCATGCTTATATCTGGCCTCCTGACGTCTGAGTCCCAGGACTTTCAGAGTGACCTCCCTAGAGTCCTGCATAACAAGTCTTGGTGTATGTCCCAACAGATAGGTTGGGGCTAATTGTCCTACCTTTGCCTCACAATGCTGTGTGATCTTGAGTGAAGCATCTGACCTCTCTGGGTCTGTTCCCTCTCTGTGACGTGGGGTTAATAGCACTGACCCATCCCAGGGAGTGAGCACAGGAGGCATACCTAATGAAACTTGTTGTAAAAGTCTTTGTTCCTCTGAGGCTCTGGGGTCTGGGAAAGAGAGGGTATGGAGGCTGTGGCTGCAGCCCAGGATGGTGGGGCTGCCTGGGGAGGGGGGCTGGAGCTCTGAGCAGCACAGCAGAAAACAGGGTCTGAGAGCAGTACCAGCAGGCTGTGCTAGGGCCTCACAGAGGACCCACATGAAGGGCTGGGCAGCTCTGACCTCTGACATCCAGCCCTTGCCGTTGACCTACTCAGACATCTATAACAACTCACAGGAGTGATCTCAGCTTCTTTCAGTTTCTGTCTGTCAAGTCCAAGGGTCTTTCCAGCAGCACTTAGATGGAAGTTGCAGGCAAATCATGAAGGAAAGCCCAAACTTGGCTGGCAGTTTGTTTTTGTGCAGAGAACAATGGTCAGAGAAAGAGTGCTGCGTTCCGAGGGGTTCAGTCTGACCTGACTCAGCTCCCTGTGGAGGGCTGGCCTGCCCCAAAGCTGTGTGTGTACATTTGTGAGTGTACATTTGTCTCTGTGCATGTATATGTGTGGGTGTATTGGGTGTATGTGTCGTGTACACATGTACATGTAGATGCCATGCGCACAGATATGCATATGTGTACAACCACAGACATGTGTGTGGGTGTGTACACACATGGATACGAGCACATATGTATCACATGTGTGTGCACAGAGGTATGTGTTTTGTGTCTGTGAATGTGTATACATGTTTGAGTATAGAGTGTATTGTGTATGTGTATGCATGCACCTATCTGTGTGTATGTATGTATGTGGAGGTATTGAGTACCTGTGTCTGTGTCTGTGTAGATACGCATATATGTGTGCATGTACATAAATATGTTTTTATGCCTACATGCATAACTGTGCACACATGCACGGATATGAGCACACATGCATTATGCATATATGTGCGTACAGGTATGCACTATGTGTGCATGTGTGTATGTGTGTAACTGTATGTATATACACACAGGTGGGTGAATGTGCATACTGTTAAGTGTGCATACATGTGCATGTGTACCTGAATATGTATTTATGCATGTGTCTATGACAGCAATTTTTAACCTGTGTGCTGCAAGAATTTTATTTTTATTTATTTATTTATTTTAAAAATACCGTATATTTTATTGATTATGCTATTACAGTTGTCCCAATTTTTTCCTCTTTGTCTGCCTCCCCCAAGCACCCCCACTCCCTCAGGCAACCCCCATACTATTGTTCATGTCCATGGACCATGCGTGTAAGCTCTTTGGCTTCTTCATTTCCCACACTGTTCTTAACGTCTCCCTGTCTGTTCTGTACGTATCTATTTGTGCTTCTTAACCCCTGCACCTTTTCTCCCAACTTCCCCCTTCCCCATTTCAACAGATAACCCTCCAAATAATCTCCGTATCTATGATTCTATTTCTGTTCTGCTTGTTTGCTTAGTTTGATTTTAGATTCAACTGTTGATGGTTGTGAATTTATTGCCATTTTAAAGTTCATTGTTTTTATCTTTTTCTGAAACAAGTCTCTTTAACCTTTCATATAATAATGGCTTGGTGATGATGAACTCCTTTAGCTTTACCTTGTCTGGGAAGCACTTTATCTGCCTTTCAATTATAAATTATAGCTTTGCTGGATGGAGTAATCTAGGTTGTAGGTCCTTGCTTTTCATCATTTTGAGTACTTGCCAGTCCTTTCTAGCCTGTAAAGTTTCTTTTGAGAAATCAGCCAACAGTCTTATGGGAACTCCTTTGTAGGTAATTATCTGCTTTTCTCTTGCTGCTTCTAGAATTCTCTCTTTACATTTAACCTTTGGCTTTTAGTTATGATGGGTCTTGGTGTGGTCCTCTTTGGGTCTGTCTTATATGGGACTCTCCATGCATCCCTGACTTGCATGTCTATTTCCTTCACCAAATTAGGGAAGTTTTCAATTTCTTGCACTTTCTCTTCTCCTTCTGGCACCCCTATGATTCAAATATTGTATATTTGAAGATGTCCCAAAGGCTCCTTAACCTATCCCATGTTTTTGGATTCTTTTTTCTTCTTGCAGTCCTGACTGAATATTTTTTTCTTCCACCTGGCAGGTTACTGGGCCTACCTTTCCACTCTCATAAGCCAGAAGTTGTACAAGCCAGCCAGTTTCTTATGCCTAAAATCTGAGAAATGCTGTGAATGTACCAGAACAAATTTTAGTTTGTATTTTGTGTTTATGACATATAGAAAGTCTTTTGAGTTTCATCTCATCAAGGTATTTTTTAAAAATATGTATTCATTAGAACAGCCTTCTGAATCTTCTCTTATGTTGTCTTCCTTGCTACTTTTTCTCATATTAATAATAGAGATTCAGTGGACTAAGCCCAGAACTAAAAGGTGGTAGACTTAGGGACTCAGTCTCCGAGCCAGAGAGTCATATGGGAATCTAGCAGCTCCCCAGAGCTGTTTGACCATTGGGATTACTTGGCCGTTCTAAGTCTTAATTTTCTCATCTCTAAAATGGGGATGCTGCCCTGGCTGGGTGGCTCAGTTGGTTGGAGTGTTGTTCCATACACCAAAAGGTTGCAGGTTTGATCCTTTGTTTAGGTGTGTATGGGAGGCAACTGATCGATATTTATGACATGGATGTTTCTTTGTGTCTTTCTTTCTCTCTGTCTCTCTTCCTTTCTCTTTAAGGAAAAAAAAAATATATCCTTAGGTGAGGATTAAAAATGTTTGCCTTTAAAAAATAATAATAAAATAGGGATGCTAACAGTAATGGCCTCATAAGATTGCTGCAAGGATTCAATGAGATATTGCCAAGCTTCTCTACCTCTATGCCAGTGTGCTATGAGATACTGAACCCCTTCAAGGGAGCAGAGTCTCCCATGAGGCTCCAGCCATCAGCCTCAGGTCATGAGTGGTACCCAGGGGGCCAGAAACACAATGGTGGGTCCCAGTAGGTGGAGAAAATGAAAGGTCTCTTGTTAAACAATTATTAGGAATTTCAAGACAGTGACACAGAGCATTAAACCAGGCGTGGGGTCCTTCTGAGGGTACGGCCCTCTGCACCTGCACTGGCTGTATGTCTGCAAAGCAGCCCCGCCTCCCCACCTGCAGGTGACCAGCATGAGGGTGATTTTGAACATGAGGAGTGACATTGGCACTTTTGCACTGCTCTGAGGGTGGTCAGTCTGAGCCCTCCACATCAAAATGGATGGCAGCAGCCAGCCATCAAATATTCCAGTGCCCTCCACCGGCAAGAGGCCCAGGTGCATGGTCCAGGTGTCCGACCAGCTGGCAGAGATACAGGAGCTCCTGGTGTGCCTAGTGTCAGGTGAGGGTCAACATCTCTGTCTTCACCACAGTGAGAGGCTTCTGTCTCTGTAGTCGATGTGCCCCTTGTGGGTGTCATTTAAGCTAGTTGCAGAAGGATCGCCCTCGCAATGCACGCACACTCTAGAAATGCAAATATCATCATGACTTTGAAATATTTGTTGTTGAGGAGGTTTGATTGGATCCAAAATACTGACATTATTATGAGAAATGTCATCATGATATTTTTTTCTGTGAAAGACCTTATAGATTCTTTAAATATAATTTCAACTCTTGTACATTTTTGAGTGGTTATAAAAATGGCTGAAAATTTTTGTGACCTATTTGTGTGAACAAAATTTCTCTCCCATGGTGAGCTCATTCCCCACCCAAGGGACCACCGTTAAAAGGTGGAATTTACGCATGGCCATTTCAAGCATAAAACTTGATGTGGTCAAGGACGCAAGCTTGGGTTTTTCATGAAACATTCAGAAATTTCAAAATCAACATTGACTATCTACCCTTTTACTTTGCATTTTATTTTTATCTTTTTAAAATATATTTTATTGATTATGCTATTATAGTTGTCCCATTTTTCCTCATCATTCCCCTCCACCCTGCACACCCCCACCCATCCACATTCCCCCCTTTAGTACATGTCCATGTATCATAAGTTCTTTAGCTTCTACATTTCACACACTATTCTTGCCCTCCCCCGTCTATTTTCTACCCACCATCTATGCTACTTATTCTCTATACCTTTTCCCCTCTCTCCTCCTCCCACTCTCCTGTTGCTAACCCTCCATGTGATCTCCATTTCTGTGTTTCTGCTCCTGTTCCAGTTGTTTGCTTAGTTTGCTTTTGTTAATACCTGTGAGTTTGCTGTCTTTTTACTGTTCATATTTTTTATCTTCTTTTTCTTAGGTAAGTCCTTTTAACATTTCATATAATAAGGGCTAGGTGATGATGAACTCCTTAAACTTGACCTTATCTGAGAAGCACTTTATCTTCCCTTCCATTCTAAATGACAGCTTTGCTGGATAGAGCAATCTTGGATGTAGGTCCTTGACTTTCATGACTTGGAATACCTCTTTCCAGCCCCTTCTTGCCTGGAAGGTCTCTTTTGAGAAATCAGCTGACAGTCTGATGGGAACTCCTTTGTAGGTGACT
>PVKU01011734.1:0-41017 GCA_004027475.1 Anoura caudifer | reverse complement strand
CACTGGAGCACGGAGTTGGTTGAATGTATCGATGAAATGCTGAGACCATGCTTAAATAGTTGCAGGTGAACAGACGTTACCTATTTGGTCGGGTTTTGCATCACTGTGGCCACAGCGGAGAAGTCATACTCTTCCTATGATATATTATAATAATAACCTGTGCACAGACTGTGTGAGTATTTGGAGTGCTTTCACGTGCGTCCTCTTATTCATGTCTTAACAGCATTCTGCTCAGTAGATAAGCCTACTCCCCTCATTTTCTGTTGGAGAAAACTGAGGCCTACACATTAAACAACTTAGTAAACAAGAAGTAAATCATCAAACAGAAGTTACTCTAACCAGTGAGGGATTAAGATTCAATGAGATCTTCCTTCTTTTCCGTTCCTTTCACAGTCTAACACTGTCTCACCCCAGGACCCTGAGACACTCCATTCATTTACTCTCAAACGTTTGGAGACCATCGGCAATGTGCTAGGCACTGGGGATACAAAATGTATAAGATACGGTGGCTAACTTCTAAAAAAGATTATTGTCTTTTAGGGAAGAGCTAATTATAGTGTAATTTGGCAAGAGGAATAATAAAGATAGCAGACAGAGATACCCCAAAATGTCCAGATGTGCAGGGGTGAGAAGAAATCAAGGAGGTGAATTCCAAACTGAATCTCCAAAGGTAAGCAGGGGTTAGCCAGGTGAGGGAGAGGCGGAGTGGGCGTCCAGGGGAGGACGGGGAAGGGGGCTAGTCCAGGCACGTGGTCAGCATGAGCAGAGGGCAGCAATGAGAGAAGCGATGCAGGGGCTGGGAGGACTTCTTAGCAAGTCTGGTGCGACTAGAGACTCATAATGCTCGATGCGATAGATGAGCCTGGGAAAAAAGCCAAAGTTGAAAAATATAAACCATAAAGGGGAGCTGTTTTAACTTGGAATGTTTCTCCTTTCTCTTTTAACAACGTATTGTCTATTTTTTTTTTTTTACAAGCAAACTACTCTACCTAATTCAGTTTTTTAATCAGCTTCCTAGTGAAGTATAATTTACAAAAAATAAAATTGATCAAGTTTTCATTATACGATTCAATGAGTTTTGGTAAATATGTAGCGTCATGTGACCACTACCATCATCAAGACATAGAGAATTTCCATCACTTCAAAATTTCTCTCATGCTTCTTGCAGTCAGACAATCTTCTGTCACTAAACTTGCACCTTTAATGGAATTTCATACAAATGGACTCATATGGTTCGTAGTGTTTTGTGTCTGCCTTCTTTCACCCAGCATCATGCTTTCGAGATTCACCTGTGCTGTGGTGTCCATCGGTCGCCTGTCCCTGTGCATCCTGGGTGGTATTCCACTCTATGGAGGCATCGCGGTGGGCAGTCCTTCACCAGCTGATGGACAGGTGAGGCACTGCCCCTTTTTAGTGATTATGAATAAAACTACCATGAATATTCCCACATGAGCTTCGTGTGGGCATATGTTTTGATTTCTCGTGGGAAAATATCCAGGAGTGACATTGCCAGGTTCTATCAGAAGCATTTGTTTAACTTTACAGGAAACTGATTTTTAAGTAAGTTGAAACAATGGGGCAAACATTCTTTATACTCCCTAAAGAATCTTCTTGTCAAACAGCCCGAAGCAGTTCTCAAATATCCTACCAATGCTTGCATTTCGCATTAATATTACAAACTTACGTATCCCTTGCAGTTTTCAAAGTACATCCACACGCGTGATTCTACTGACCCTTACAGGAACTCTGTGAAGTAGTCCTGGTTTCCCATTCAGCTGATAAGTTTCAGGAACAACCTTACCAGGAACACATGGCATCTGTCTAAGTGGCCAAAAGCCAGGACACGCTGGCTGTGAGATTATGTTAAATATCACTTTTGAAGTAGATAGTAAGGTCCCCATTTGAACATGAGGAAGCTGAGGCTCATAAAAGTTAAGAATCCTGACCACCTTGAGACCATAAGAAAAAAGAACTCCTACCGAGAACTTCCAAGCTCCTATTGTTTCCACGTTTCACGGGCACCAGGAAGGAGTAAACGAGTGGGTGTGGGGACACTTGATGGATAATTAGACTGAAAAAGAGGGTACCTTTCCTCCTACAGGTCTTGCATGAGGCGTTTGTCCTCTGACGTTGCCAAATTCAACTCTGGAACCTTTTAGCAAAACTACACAAATTTCTCTCTCTACGGAGGGACAGGAATGGAGAATAGCCCCAGAAAGGGCAGAAGCGCCCATCTTTGAGAGAAGAGGGCTGTAAGCCAAACTCGGTGATGACAAGCATCAGGGACCTTCTATGCTCTGCGTGTCCAGGCTCATTGTGATCCCGCAACGTGCTCTCGCAGACACCTGGCGGCTACAGCTCTCCTACCAAGCCCCACTTCTTCACTTCGTGAATTTTCTTTTTCTTTCTTTAGCTCAAAAACAAAACAAAACAAAAAACAGATTTAGGTAACTTAAAAGGATCTTTTCCTCCATTTTTATAAAATACAGCTATATTGTCACAATCTCGCCAACCTTCCTAAAAATCACTAGCTAATAAACCTTTAGTTTGGTAAAACTGCGTAGAGTACAAATGAGGACCTGATTAACATTATCCGGATTCAGCAGCAGCCCCAAGACGCAGCCGTGGTCTTGGCGGAGTGACTTGCAAAAGCGGTAAGGACACCGAATGCCAGCTTTGCCGGAGGCCGTAAACGGAGCACTTTTTCTTGTGGGGTGTGAATCCCTCACATATGTTCCCCCTGACACTGTCCGTTGCCCCAAGCTTGTGTTCCACTGCTTGACAAACCGCAACAGGAAAAGAGCCTTTCAGATCTAAATAGACACGTACTTCGTTTTCCAGATTGGTCTGGGTATGAGCACAATCTGTCTCTACAACTTAGTATTTAAAACTGATCCTACGTATTCAAGATCAGTGATTCCAAAACTGAGCTTTAAAGAAACTGCAGTTTATATACCTCTGTGAAGCAGGAGTTTGTTGAGAAGAAGTTGTCAGATATAGTAGGATGAAATCTCCCCAAGATGTAGATAGTTCAGTGAAAAGAGCAAACGGCATTAACGGTGCAGGTAGAAAAGAAGCAAATACACAGTACGCTTCTACATCACAGGCTGTCATGGGGAGGACTGACGGACAACGGCTAAGAGTGGTTTTCTCTGGCAAAGGGACCCGGCCCAGGGGTCAGGGCTACAGTAAAGACTCACTCTCCTTGGCGTTGCTAGAATTTCTTTACTGTGATCACATATTAATGTCCTCTTCCCCCCTCTTCCCCATTTTAATAAATCAGGAAACACATTAATCATAAAAATAGAGATGATTTAGAACACACTGCAACCTCTCTACATTGTAATATTTTATCATCTTTGCATCAGTATTTTTTGCCTTAAAATGCCAGGTAGGGAAAACTGGGTTTACAGTTGTGAAGACACGAAGCATGGCGCTTATTCTTCTATTGCTACTTTACTGTATTGTTTTCCAGATGGACAATGGTGAGCCTGCTTTTGCCCCACCCTGTAAATATCCACAGAATACAAATCTCATTCTTTTTTTTTCTCCAGAGATAATGCCTGCTATTTACATGTGGTGTTCAAACTATGCAGGTGTTTACACCATCACTGCATATAAAGGTACAAGCACAGCATTATAGGCATGTTCTTAACTTCGTATAAATTGTATGGTTTTTATGAAAAATCTCTGGGCCACACTGGAAGACGAGTTGTTGGGGCAGCCAAGTGAGGTGCCTATAATTCCTCAACTCACTTTTAAAAAATTCAGCATTGTAGTTACGTTAACTCGGGTTGATACATGTAACTCCAGTTCATCCATTTTAACTGCTTTCCAGTATTCATTGCATAAACCTGCTCCAATTTATTTAACCATGCTCTGCAATGATAATTTCTTATTAGTACCAACAAGACTGCAATAAACTTTCCTGTATAGACCTGCTTAAGTACTGCGTGAGAGTTTCTTTAGGACATGTGCCTGGGGTCAGGATATGCCCATTTGCACAGCAGCTCCCCAAAAAGTGCTTATTGTAATGGATCATACTCCCGGTAGCACTTAGAGTTTCTGTGTCTCTGTAACATTTTACTAGAGTTAAATTTTTCAAGTTTTGTTAAACTTAAATATCATCTCCCTTTTATAATATTTTCAATAAATGCACAAGTTGGGGTTGGCGAGGAGGGGTGTGAGGGCTCTAAGCCAACACCAAGACCCTGGAAGACCACCCAGCTGCGGAGCCTGCTACAACAGCAGCAGAATTCATCAAACCTGTGCTGGCTTCTCCGCCCCCTCCGTTCCCGTCAGGCTGGTGAGAGCGGACTCCCCACTGCAAGCTGGTTCCCCCCCCCCAGACTTCAGTACCCTACTCTACGGGGCTCTGGTGGCCACTCGCTTAAGATCCTGTGGGTGATCCCCTTGCCCCTACCAAGGGCATCCAACCTTTTGGCATCTCTGGCCCACACTGGAACAAGAAGAGTTGTCTTTGGCCACCCATTAAATACACAAACACTAATGAAAATTGATGGGCAAAAAAAAAAGGTTTTAAGTAAATTTAAGATTTTGCATTGGGCTGCATTCACAGCCATCCTAGATGGCATGCGGCCCAAGGTCCGCGGGTTGGACACCCCTGGTGGGCCCACCCAGAGAGTTGTGTGCGTCTCTGTTACCAGCCCCATCTACCCAGGGCTTCATTCCCACCAAGTCCTGTCGTCGGGGGCATATGAGAACGTGTCATCATATTTCTGTATTAGAAATAAATCCCATGGCTGCCAACTGAGGTCCTCTGGTGTAATCAAACCCAGACAAGGGGAACAACTGAGAGAAGCCCTAAGTTTTAGAAATCAATAGAAAAGCTTCCACATGGGACAATGGGGTGAGACTCTGGCTCACCAATTCCTTTTGGAATTGAACTGAACACAAATCAATAACTGAGTAGTAACAAATCTAATGGCACCAAGTGTGCATAGCAAGCATTACATACAGACAAAAAAAACTAGAAATAAATGAAATATCCAATAACGAAAGGCCTTACATAACACATCACTATGTGCCAGGCCTTGAATGTTTTAAGTAACAGTCATTTTGCCCTGACTTAACCCTGTGAGGCAAACACCATCATTATCCCATTTTGCAGAAAACAGAACAGAGCCTTTGACAGGTTAAACAATTTGATAAAAAGATACCTCGCCAGTTAGCAGTTGACTCAGGATTCAACCTCAAAGCCAGGTCCTAAACAATAATATCGTACGCTCATTAAAAAGAAGAGAAATGCTTGCAATACATACAAACATGTATATAATGTGTTTAAATGCATATGAACATTCGCATGCACAGAAACAAGCAGTGTGCACATAGACCAAAATGGCCACAGCTCTGGCTTTTGGACAATAATGTTTTATGTGGTTTTATTTTCCTGCTTGTGCTTTTCTTTATTTTTCAAATTTATACATTTGAAAAGAAATCTATTACTCTCATAATCACGGAAATATTATTTTGAAAGGCTGTGTGGAACTTGTACCTCCAACTCGCACACAATTAGCTATTTAGTTTTTGTTCTGAATGAGTGTATCACACATAGCGCTGAAAAATAAGTGCTTAATAAATGCTCTTCAGGATGAGAATAAGGCATAAATGCAGTCTGAGGGCCAATGTCCTGTTCCATGAATAGAGGGAGCCAAGAGCCTCCTGAGAAAACAAAGTACTGAATGTTTTGTGGTAATTTCTCCCAAATTAAGAAAATGCACTTGAAAAATAAGATTCAGAACATCATTATACAGCAGTTTGAATTTTTTAAAAAATTACATTTTGGCCCTGGCTGGTGTAGGTCAGTGGATTGAGTGCCAGCCTGCAGACCAAAGGGTTGCTGGTTCGATTCCCAGTTGGGGCGCAAGCCTGGGTTGCAGGCTAGGTCCCCAGAAGAGGATGCTCGAGAGGCAACCACACATTGCTGTTTCTCTTTCCTCTCTTTCTCCCTCCCTTCCCCTCTCTAAAGATACATAAAATCTTTAAAAAATACATTTTGCAAATAATTAGTTCTCTCACTAAAAGCTGCATTAGTTTTAAAGTCATCTACATCGCAGTAAGACTGATAGAGCTCACAAAACAGCAACAGAAGGGAGGGGAACATTAGGAGGCATTGAGGTTAACAGTTGTCTATGAAGGTGAGACTGGAAATTATTACATCAATCCTGATGGATCAAAACAGTATGAGCAATTTGTTTCATTTGTTAGATTTTTAAAAACCAAAAAACTAGATATCTTACTAAAAAACAACAACAAAAACCCTCTCAGCAATTCTCATATAAAATACAAATTACAGTACACTAACAATATTTATAAATGGCAAAGAAACTGATCCCAGATAATTCAGAGTATTTTTATAACTTTGTCACATTAGTTAGTAGCAAAGTCATCAAAACCCTTCAACTTCTGGTCAAGATGGTGGCATAGGCAGACATGGGTCACCTCTTTGCACATCAAAATTACAACTAAAATACACAACCATCATTCAGAACCATCAGAAATCAAGTTTAATGGAAGTCTGACAACTATAGAATTAAAGAAACCGCATCTGTCTACATAGAGGTGGAGACACAGAACAAGCTGGTCCCACATTCACGTGTGGTGGATACAAATTCAAGAGAGATGTCTTGGGAGTAAGGAGTCCCAGCCCCACACCAGGACCCCAAGACCAGGGTTCCAGTGCCAGGAAGATAAGTCCCCACAACTTCTGGCTACAAAAACCAGTGAGGATTGAGTTGGTGGAAGAAACTGCTGAAGCCCCAAGCAGTTCCTTTTAAAGAGCCCACACAGGGACTCACCTACTCAGACTCACTCCTTCTGAGCTCCAGCACTGAGGTAGCAGCTTGAAAGCCACCAGTGGTACACAGGGAGGAACTGAGGTGTCTGGCACCAAGGTGAGCAGAGGCCATTGTCCCTTTTCTAAACACCCCACCCCCACCCCACCAAGCCAGCAAACTGGTACCATATCTGAGACTCCATCAACTTGGCTAACACTGTTTGACTCACCTTGGAGATCCCCAGAGGCTGCTCCCCACTCGATATATGGGTCCACCCAAGCTATTTTTCCCTATGAGTGTGGATGGTCTTGGCTCAAACTTCGCAACTTCCTAAATCCTATCAAAGAAGCAACAGCTGGCCTCAGGGAGCCCCAGGACTAGCAGTAGCCCACCTTGATTCACAGCTTGGCTTTGCCTGGGAATCTCGAAGCCCTGCACAAATAGCAGCCATCTCAGGTTGCTTTATAGCTCAGGCAGGGTGGTCCCAGGCAAAACACAGGTAGGGCCAACATTGGCCTACACTGTCTGGGAAATTCCAGGGCCAGCATACCGAGTGGACAGCTACAGACCACACTGGAGCACCACCATCCTGCCCCTGGGCAGCTGATACTCCATAGAGGGTGGAGTTTGGTGATAAGTGGTCACAGCAAATCCTTGCAGCTGACTGGCCTGGGTAAATCCCTCCCATTGATCTGCCAATAGCAACCAAGGCTCAACTACAAGAGGAGGGTATACTCGGTCCACACAAAGGGTGTACCTGAAGTTCCCAGCTTGGGTGAAAGGGGAGGCTGTGCCACTGGACCCCACAGGACACCTACTACATTAGGCCACATTACCAAGACACAGAGTCAAAGCAGCTCTACCTAATACATAGAAATAAACACAGGGGGGTCTGTCAAAATAAGGGAGACAAAGAAACATGGATCAAATGAAAGAACAGATCAAAACTCCAGAAAAAGAAAGGTAAACAAAATGGAGATAAACCATCTATCAGATACAGAGTTCAAAACACTGGTTATAAGGATGCTCAAGGAACTTAATGAGGACCTCAACCGCATAAAAAAGATCCAATCAGAAGTGAAAGATATACTCATTGAAATAAAGAACAACTTACAGGGAAACAACAGTAGAATGGGTGAAGCTGAGAATCAAATCAATGATGTGGAACATAAGAAAGCAAAAAACAAGCAATCAGAAAAACAAGAAGAAAAAAGAATCCACAAAAAGGAGGTTAGTATAGCAACCTATGGGACAACTTCAATAGGTCCAACATTCACATCATAGGAGTGCCAGAAGAAGAGAATGAGCAAGAAATTGGAAATCTGTTTGAAAAAATAATGAAAGAAAACTTCCCTGATTTGGTGAAGCAACTACACATCCAAGTACAGGAAGCACAGGATGTCCTGAACAAGACAGATGCAAAGAGGCCCTCTCTGAGACATATCATAGTAAAATGCCAAGGGTTAAGATAAAGAAAGAATCTTAAAAGCAGTTAGTTACCTACAGGGGAATAGGTGAGTTCCCACAAGATGGTCAACTGATTTCTCAAAAGAAACTTTGCAGGTTAGAAGGGATTGTCAAGAAGTATTCAAAGTCATGAAAAGCATGCCCCCATATAGCCAAGATTGCTCTACCCAGCAAAGATATTTAGAATCAAAGGGTGGATAAAGAGCTTCCCAGACAAGAATAAACTAAAGGAGTTCATCTTCACTGTGCCATTATTATATGAAATGTTAAAGGGACTTATTTAAGAAGAAGATCAGAACTATGAACAATAAAGTGGCAAAATAGATATCTATCAACAATTGAATCTAAAAAACAAACTAAGCAAACCAGAACAGAGACAGAATCATGGACACAGACAGCGTTTTGGCAGTTGCCAGATGGGAGAGGTTGTGGGAGATTTGGTGAAGAGGCGAGGGTATTAAGAAGTACAAATAGGTAGTTACAGAATAGCCATGAGGATGTAAAGTACAGTATAGGAAATGGAGTAGCCAAAGAACTTATATGCATGACCCATGGGCAGGACCAATAATGGGGGGAATTGCCTGAGGGAGTCGGGGGCTGCTGGGTAGAGGAGGGGCAAAGAGAAAAATCACAACAACTATAATAGCATAATTAATAAAATATAATTTTTAAAAATCTCAAAACTCTTTACTCCTACTTCTTTATGCTTCTACTAAGAAATACCAAATTAGGTTACCATCTAATCTCCCTCCCTCTCTATTCTCACTCTGGAAATAACTTCTGCCCTGAGAAATCTAATAATACATAAGATAGCCTTCGCCAGGTTGCTGACAGTCTCCTTTTGTACCTTTCCAATCCTACTACCATCCACTTATTTCTATCTCACCACGAACAAGTTCCTCTAGTCATTGGGCAAGTACATCTTACACTTTCACAACCTCGTGTCTTTGCCCTTCTTCTTTCTTGTCCTAAGAACACTCTCTCTCCCTTCATAGTCTTCATCTTTCAATGTCATGTCCCTCTGGAGACTTGCTCAATCCCCACAGAGAACCGATTGCCCTCTTCTTCATGTTCCCATCTTGGTTACACCAGCGCTTCCCCCTGTTTGATGCATGTGTGTATCATCCACCTAACCTGTGCTGGGTATAAAGTGGGTGCCAACGCAATGACCACTAGGAGCCACCTGAAGAGCTGAAGAGATGACAGGCAGCCCTTGTCTGAATCGAGCTCATTACACGGAATTGACAGATAAGTACACAAATTGCTGTTGGGGCAGTATCTACAGAGGATTCAATAGTCTGTAGAATTCAATGGAAGAAAATAGGAAATGCCACATGGGTCAGATCAGTAGTCACCCTGGCCCATTGTTATCACTAAGTAGTGTTTGGGAATACTGTATAAGGGGACTGCTTTCCAGCAAATCAACCTGAACAGGTCAGTACCTTAAAAACTAACCCCATTATCCAACTTCCCTTTGGCCAACTCCCCTCCCCATCTTCCCTCTCTTCCTCTCTGTAACATTTGTTAGTACGGTTTTTCTACTAACTCAGACTTGAAGAAAGCTTTTTAATCATTGATCCCTCTCATTCCTTATCTCTCACATCCAAAATGTGTTAATTGCTCCTTATTAATAATATTCAGTACTCCATTTCCAAGGTCATTAGTCCAAACTATTAGTCCCTCAAATCTGATCTCTCTGATCTTTCTCCTTTCCATCCATTTGTCACAAACCCAAGAGAATGTTCTCTAAAAAATGTTTATCTGAAAATCCCCCTACTTATAAAGTTGTGATAGTTCTCACTGGCTGTAAATCTGATGTGGTCACATCTTAGGATTCCGCTGCTATTCAGTCATCACCTTCCCTCTAACATATCATCTACATGAAACTTTCAGAAATGCCCCACACATTACTTTGTCATATATATGGTATAAAATAAAGAAGTAATGATCACCAACAAAATGCACTTCTCAAGGTCTTCTTGGAAGAATTCTTATGGAAGGTGGTCCCAAGAAAAATCTGCTAATTCTTGGGCTCAGAGGCAAATAACAAGGTAAAATGCCATTTAATAAAGCTTTAAAATCTTACCCTCCAGTCCCTTCAAAAACACTGGGTAGATATCACCTGGTCCAGTGGTTTATTTGCAACCCACATTGTTAATCAGGCCCTGAGCATCCAATGTCTTTACCAATAGTTGATCTAAAACCCATAAGCCACCACTTCTAAAGAAGGCAAATTTTCTCTATTTTTCCCTCAAAAAGCTTCAATTTGAAGGCTTAAAGTTCTAAAACTTCTTGGAAACTTTACATGCAATTTTTCACTACAAAGAAAATCAAGGATATAAGAAGTCCCACAAGACCTTGGCCTACTGAGGTCCCCTGGAGAAATCAAAGTGTCTTTAGCTGATTGATATTAATGCATTTTCCCAAGAGCCATCAAATGGCGCTCACTCTTAGAAAACCACTTTCAGTGTGAAATGCATCACAAACTTTTTCTTTAGTACATTAGGAGTACAAAATATGTACTTACCAGCTTGTTCCAAGTGACTGTAATTCTAAGAATACAATGAGGCTGTCAAAGAGAACTTTTACAGACTGGGAAAAAGAAGTCACAATTAAATCTAGAGCAATCACCTGGCACAGGTGCAAATCCATCAGCCTTAAACTACCCTATCGGTGCAGCTATAAACCAGAAACTACGGGCCAGAAAACAAAAGGAAACACAAACAAGGACGCAGAGTCAAAAACAATGAAAGAGCCCTGGAGAAAAAAAGAATGAGATAAAGAGAGAAATAGACAGTACGGCAGAAATAGTAGAGAGAGTTACAGAGGGAGAGACGGCAAATAACAAAGAGAGATGCAAAGACAAAGAGAAATAAAGATGCATAAATAATCACAACTATCAAGAATCTAAATTTCCCAGTTCTACATGATTAAGTTCACTATTAATTATAGTTCACCCACAAAATCAGTTATCAAAAAACCTATAGTTATTCTTAGCAACACATGGATGGCCCTGGAGAGCATTAGTGAAATAGTGCTCTCCATGCTAAGAGCTAAGCATGGAGTGAATTCATGCTGAGTGAAATAAGCCAGTCAGAGAAAGACAAGTACCATAGGATTTCACCCATATGTGGAATCTAATGACCAATCTGAACTAACATGCAAAATAGAGACAGACTCATAGATGGAGAGCAAGCAGGCCGACAGCTCTGCAGGGGGTCACAGGGTTGGTAGGGAGAGAAATGGAGCAAAAAAGAGAAGGAACTCGTGACATGGACAGCAGTGTGGTGACTGAGGGGGGTGGGGTTAGAAGAGGGTGTAAGGGGATAAACGGTAATGGAAAAAAAGCGCAATAAAAACAATTAAAAAAAAGAAAACCTGTAGTTATTAACGAATGATACGTTGTTAGGATAAAGGAGTCAGAGGGATTAACAAAAGGGAAGGAAAGGATGAAATGTGAGCTGCAAAAGGGTGTTTATTAAACGGGACACCCGAGTACTATCAATCTACACTATTTCATTATCAAGTCTTCAGGGAACATTGTCTGTACTTTTAGAATTTCAAAAGAAAACCTCTTCCTGGAAGATTTGCTATAAAATTAAATTTAGATTATCACTAGTATGATCTAAAGGGCTGACTCTATTAAAAACTATATAAAACAAGTAAAAAAAAGACCTCATCCTTGCCCCTCGAAGCTTTGAAACTAAGACAACATATACAAAGACAAAGAAATAAGGGGTGAAGCAAAAGCAGGTTTACATATGGAAAATATGGGCAATTGGATAATAATTAATAAACAATTAATAGCAGAATAAACTGTGTTTTGTGTACTCACAACTTGTACATTACATGAAAACTAAAAAATACAGGGTCCGGCAGAAGTAACGCCTGCTTGAGTGTAGCTGGTAGGGCAATAATACGGGAGTAATGATTTATAGTTTTAATTTGAACATGTCACCTAAAATGTCGTATGGTATGCTTGAGTGTGATATTGTTGTGTTACAGAATTACATGCTTATGATTTTATAATAAAAGATTTTGTAATAAAAGAGGGGCATTATTTGTGTTGGACCCTATATATAAATAAAAGTAAAGATGACACATTGTATAAGTTCCTTATGTCCGCACAGACCCACCAATACATTTTACACCTCTTCTGGAAAATGACCTCATTAATTTTAAAATTTACATTGTTCTGGTTGCTAATGAGTTGGGATCTCTTTATACACTTGTTAGCATTTAGGCTTCTTCTTCTTTAAACTGCTTATTCAGAGCCTTTGTCCATTTTTCTGCTAAGGTTATTGCCTTTTTCTTGTTAATTTACAGTAGTTTATAGTCCACACATTAATCTCATAACAATTTTAGGCAGTGTTAATACCTTCTCCCAGCTCACCATCTGTATGACACCTTTCTTCATGATATTCTTCAGTGAGTGGAAATTATTAACTCTGATGCAGTCGAATTCAGCGGTGCTTTATATCTTAAGGTTTGTGCTTTTTAATTTGGGTCTGTTGGAGAGTGTGAAGGCACATAGGAGAGGGGAGTGGTGGCCCTGCTCTTGAGGAAATGGCCAAGAGGGGAAATGGTCGTACCAGAAAGATGTGGGCAGAAAGACCCACTATGAGGCAAGGGGAAGAAGGAGGGCAACTGGAAAGGCATGACCTGGGGCAAGATCCACCACATGTTAGCCGTGTGACCTTCCAACGAAGCACTGACCCTCCCAGAGCCTGAGAGCTATAATGTATGATCCCTATATCTCTATCCCCAAAAGACAACGTAAGTAAAATAATCGGCACAATGACTAGCTTATAATAGACAGGCACTCAATACGAATGTGAGTTCCTTTGTGCCCTTCCTCCACATTCCCACTCCTGATTTGAAGCAGAGAGGGAATTTGCAACCTCTGACACCTCTGATTAGACCTTTCAGCTGATTCCATACCCTCAAATTCCAAGTATCGCCTGTGGATACAGGCTCTCCAGAGCACTTCTGTTCATAGTGCGATTGGAGAGCAGACACAAATTAAGTCCTGAGCAGAACCGTGAGGATGCTATTTTCCTGATGAGGCCAAAGGAGGAGAAGACAGGTGCAAATAACTAATTATCTGACTATGAGAGCTTGTGTGTAAATTTGTTAGCACTAAGAAAAAAATTCAAAGTATCAGCTATAGAATGCCTGCCTTCGGTGGATGTGCTAGAACTATGTAAGAAGGCTATTTTAGGTTTCTATAAGATGAACACAGTGAGAGTTTAGAATAAAGTTAAACCAATGCTTTCTATATTTTCCGATCCGCACTGCTTAAGTTTTCAGAAAGAATAGATTATGGCGAACAACCTAACCATGATTTGATTGATATTCATTTATCCTCTTCCTTCCTATGTGCCTTCACTTCAGGTGCAAACCAAAACATTGTTATTTGGGTATGACAGGGATATAAAAGCCCTATGGAAATCACACAGAGTTAAAGGAAGCTTGTTTGCATATGAATGAGTTTTTACATATCCTTTTTAAGGATATGTGATATCGTTTTTAAATGTGTGATATGTCTCACAATTTACCCAACAGATCAATGGATTTTTAATATGCATTTATGAAATACCAGACACGAGTACTAAAGGAGATACAAACATGAGTAAGATGTGGTTTTTATCCTGGAGTTTTACTCCATGGTTTCTCATAAGAAATAACCCCGTGAACAATCAACCACAATAAATTGTGATCATTGTTTAATATAGGCAAACAAATTGTTATGAGAATAGAAATTAAAGAACAATTAAGTTTATTAAGTTTGGGGTTCACAAAAGACTTTAGGAAAAAGATGCATTTTAAATGAGTCTTTAAAAATGAGTAGGAATTCTCTAGGCAGAGAAAGGTTGGAGTGGATGAGGATTAGGTTCGGAGTTAGGGACAGGTTAGCTAAGGTGCAGGAAGCAAATTTTAAAGTGAGTAGGTATGAGAACACATCAAGGTAAGAGCAGTTCGGCCCCTGTAGCTGAAGCATAAGGCATGTGGCTTGGGAAAGCACAAGTCTAGAAACACAGGCTGCGGTCACTTTTTAAAAGGTCGTAAGAATTTAAATTATACTCTGAATAATGAAAAGATGCTAAGCGATGGAGTGATGTAATGAGATCCATATTTTACAAAGACAATTGAAGCAGCAGTATGGAAATTTATGAAAATGAGACTGAATTAGGCCCTGGCCCATATGGCTCAGTTGGCTGGGCATCATCCCGCAAACTGAAAGGTCATGGGTTCAATTCCCAGTCAGGGCACACACCTGGATTGCGGGTTCGGTCCCGGGTCAGGGGATCGTGCAAGAGGCAACCGATTGATGTTTCTCTTTAACATCTATTATTGTTTCCCTCTCTTTCTTGCTCCCTTCCCCTCTGTCTAGAATAAAAAAATTTAATAAAATGAGACTGGACTTAAGAAGGTCAGTGAGGAGGCAATTATAACACTGTAGGATAGTGATGCTAGATCCTGAACTTGGACATGACAGTGAAGATGGAAAAAAGGAGTCATGTGTGACATTTAAGGGTTGGTGACCAATTGAGTGTGGGAACAAAATAAATGGGAAGGTTTATTTATTCAACATCCTTCTTGAAACTTTTCCATGTTTGAGACACTATGCTAAGGACTAAGGCAGAGTTTCTCAACTGCAGCACTACTGGCATGATGGAACAGATAATTATTTATGGAGGGGAGAGGAGAGGCCTTCTCCATACCTTGGAGGATATTTAGCAGTATTCCCTCCTCCACCCACTAAAAGCAACTAGCACTCTCTCTCAGTTATGAGGGTCAAAATTGTGTCCAAACGTTGCCAAATTTCCCCTGGGGAGCAAACTGTCCCCTGTTGAGAATTGTTGAAACAGGGATCTCTGACTTAGGAGGCTTATTATCTTATAGAGACATGCTTATGTTATAAGCGTATACAGGGTGCAGGAAAGTAGAAAGGAGGAAGTGGTCAATAGGTCTTTGGGGATAAGCAAGCATTGAAAAAGTCTCCATAGAGGAGACATTTGAGCTAAATTATTAAAGATGAGCTTTGTGGGCAGAGGACGAAAACCTGAAAGTAAGACACCATATCAGATGTTAGAACTCTGAGGCCCCAAGCATGGGTGCCAGGATGGTTGGCAATATTATTAACAAAGAAGAGGAATAGGAGAAACAGGATGCTGAGTTTGCAGGGCTCACAGAACATCCAGTAGTCTTGGAAATGCAGGTGGAAATCAGGGACATGTATGGACACTTAGAAGTCCTAAGTACAGAGTGGGTGTTTAAGGCATGGGACTGGATCCTATTGCTTAAGGATGATGTTTATCAGCAGAAACCTTGGAAAATTCCAACATCTGACATGAGGCCTGGAAAAGAGGTGCATGCAAATAATTAAGGGAGAAACAGCAGAAGGGGTAAAGGAGAACCTACTTTAACTTACATTGCAAACTTGACAATCACCTACATTATTTTTCTTCAATCTATTTCTGCCCAGGGAGGTATGCCCCCACTTCATCTCAGGATTACTCTCCTTATATTCTTTTTAGCACTACTAAATCCACTATAATTCCTTAGCTACGGAGAACCAAATTATTGGTGATGTTACCTCAACTACATAACCAATGGCTATCTCTTTTTACTTAGCTGTTTATTTATATATGCAAAAAAGTCATATTCCATTGTTATTAAGAGGCATAATGAAATGAGCACTGTATTGCATATGGACAATTGGCATTCAATATACATTTCAACCTCCTTTAAATGTGCCTTTCTGTCTGTAAAGACTAAAAACTACATTTCTTGGGCTTCCTACACTAGGGTTCTAGAAGTAATGAAAGTGTCACCAATTTTATGCACTTGAACAAGAGCTGGAAGGTAGAAATTAGGTGGAGGCTGTTTCAGAGACAAGCACAGTTATGAAAATGTCTGAATTTTCTACAGCAGCTTTCTGATAAGCTCCAATTACTTAATCTAGTTCTCAAGTTCATTCCTGAAAAGCTCAAGCTAAAAACCAGTATCATTAGCTCTCCCAATCACTCTGCAAACCATTTAACACCCGCTGACATACCCATGTCTGCTTTAACTTTAAACTACTTAAAGAGTGGTTCCACAATGAGCATTAACCACCAGTCAACTCTACCCATTAGGCCCCGTCTACTGCCAGCTCCACCTCTTCTTCCTTCCATTCCCAGATTATTTCCATAAAGAACAGGCATGAGGTACACAACACTTGGACATGAACCAGCAGAGGTACCAATCAGCGCACAGAGCTCAAAATCCAAGCCTAGCCAGACTGGGACTTTTGGTTTATAAGTGAAAAGCAGGTCACCCAGAAATCTACAAACCATAGCACATGAGGCAACTGTTCCAAAGCCTGTGTAAACTGAGAGTAAGAACTGTTTCTTAGAGTACTCTGAAAGCAGAGGGAGCATAGATTAGTCAACTTGGTTGTTTTCTCATCTTTTAAAAGTACTCAACAGCCAGCCCGTCCTCCTCAAGTATGAAAAATAAATAGGCTATTAAGAAGAAATAAAAAAGGAGGGGATGGATTTGGATCAAACAACAATAAAAGAATTTAAATCTTTATTATGCAATGAGTTGCTATGCATCCCAGAAAATCATTGAGGTACCAATAGAAAAATTAGCAACAACCATTTACAGATAATTTTAAAAAGAAAAACATAAGCAATCCATAAGCCTGTGAAAATATTAACCTCAACAATAAGCAAAGGAATACTAAGTAAACTAATAGTGAAATATCACTTTTAGCCCATCAAATTGGCAAAGATTAGGAAAACTACCCAGTGTCCCCGAAGGTGCAGAGATTAGAAAATTAAGATACAATGCTAATAGGAGAGTAGATGTGTATGATCTTCTGGCAAACAATTTAATAAAATGTATCAAAAGTCTAAAAATGTGAACATCTATATTAAAGTTTTAAATAATTAAATATTTAAGTAATTACTTAAGTAAATGTGTTAAATAATTAACTATTTAAGTATGTTCATTGTATTATAAATAATTCATAGTATATATAATGTTACACATATTCTACTACATTAGCATGTTAAGTAATTAAAAATATTAAGACTGAAAAAATTGGTTTCTACGAATTTTATTGACATTTTGTATAACTACAGGAGCAGTTTTTTAAGTATATTATACTGATTATGCTATTAGAGTTGTCCCATTTTTTTCTCTCCTTTATTGCCCTCTGCCCTGCATCCCCCCTCTCATGAGCATTTTCCCCACTTAGATCATGTCCATGGTCATACATATAAGTTCTTTGGTTTCTCCATTTCCTATACTATTCTGAACCTACCCCTATCTATCTTGTACCTACCAATTGTGCTTCTAATTCCCTATACCTTTTCCCCTATTTCCCCCCTCCCTCTCTGCTGATAATCCTCCATGTGATCTCCATTTCTGTAATTCTGTCCCTGTTCTATTATTTGCTTAGTTTGTTTTTGTTTTTGTGTTTTTTGTTCAGTTGTTGATAGTTGTGAATGTGCTGTTATTTTACTGTTCATAGTTTTGATCTCCTTCTTTTTCTTAGATAAGTCCCTTTAACATTTCATATAATAAGGGCTTAGTGATGATGAACTCCTTTAACTTGACTTTATCTGGGAAGCACTTTATCTGCCCTTCCATTCCAAATGATAGCTTTGGTGGATAGGGTAATATTGGATGTAGGTCCTTGCCTTTCATGACTTTGAATGCTTCCTTCCAGCCCCTTCTTGCCAACAAGGTTTCTTTTGAGAAATCAGCTGACAGTCTTATGGAAATTCCTTTGTAGGTAATGCTCTCCTTTTCTTTTGCTGCTTTTAAGATTCTCTTCTTATCTTTCGTCTTGGTTAATTTAATTATGATTTGTCTTGGTTTGTTCCTCCTTGGGTCATATTTCTTTGGGACTCCAGCTTCCTGGACTTCCTGGAAGTCTATTTCCTTTCCCAGATTGGGGAAGTTTTCCTACACTATTTTTTCAAGTAAGTCTTTAATTTCTCGCTCTTCCTCTCCTCCTTCTGATACCCTATGATTCGGATGTTGGAATATTTAAAGTTGTCCCAGAGGTTCCTAAGACTCTCCTTTTTTTTTTTTTTAATTCTTATTTCTTCAATCTGTTCTGGTTGAATGTTTATTTCTTCCTTCGGTTCCATATCATTGATTTCAGTCCTAGTTTCCTTCCCTTCACTGTCAGTTTCCTGTATATTTTTCTTTATTTCATTTTGCATAGGCTTCACATCTTCCTCTATTTTGCCCATACTCAATCATTTCTGTGAGTATCCTGATTACCAGTGTTTTAAAATGTGCATCTGATAGGTTGGCTATTTTACAGGAGCAGTTTCAAAACTATTTTTCATAATCTTCTTAAATCTTCCTAAATTATCCCAACAAATTCTCCTTTTCTGCTATTTATCAAAAACATAAAAATCTCTCCTTTAAAGCTCTATTCTTACAACTGTATTAAAGGATTTTTATAGCCATGTTATTTTAAATAGGAGGGAAAAAGGAAATAATGTAAATTCCAATAACAGAGCTTTGGTTATGTTAATTATTCTATATTTAATTTAAATTTTGTGACCATGAAAATTTTTGAAAAAATATGTATTACTATGTGGGCAGTGTTTATGACATATGGCATTAAAGGACACAAATACATGCATTTAAATCTAAAATTTGTAAAATAAAATTATAGGTGCATGTGGAAATATTAGAGGAAAAATTAGCATGCAATTACTCTGGAGGAAAAGATCACAGATGATTTTACTGTTTTTACATTTATGTGTGTGCTTTCTGTAATGAGCAGGTTGACAACATCATCAATATGTAGAATGAAGCAATGTTTTTTTCATTATTACAAGTGACTAATACTCTAAGAAAGAGTTGCCTTAAAAAGTGTACAATTCCTCAAACATGAGTGAATAATGACTCTGTATTGAGTATAGCACTAGATGCTGAGAAGAGGGAGAAATGGATACATTTACACAGTCCTTCGGGGGGTCCCAAACTAATAGAAAACACACAGTTTGTAACACATGCGATTTTGGGACTAGTACTTCCATAAAGACGTCATTCTCTAAAAAAGATTAATTAACTACTCAGAGATCTGCTGTGTTGGGTTTCGACAAGATCCACCAAGTTATATGTACTGAGGTAGAGGAACAACATTCTGTCCAAGTTCTTCTTTCTTGCCCACACGCCAGCCTCTCCTCTGGCTGCTGATTCTCATTGTTTTACTCAGTCCATTTAAATCTGATGTCTGCTGTGTTATCTTAGGATTGATTGGAGTTATACTTTCTCCTGTCTTACTTTTCAGACTAAGTTTTGCTCAGCCTCTCATCTTACTTGGCTTGCTTGTATATTATATCTGTCTTCCTCCAACTCTCCACAGATAGCTCACAGAGCCCTAACCCTGACATAAATAAACTAACACATACTATAATACTTGAGTCTAGAATGGGAAAGTTAAAAATATTACCTTTGGTTACATAAGCAATCTACTCTTGTAGCATACACCTGGGAGAAGCCTGCTCTCACGAGCTCTAGCTTCACTGATCACTTGTGAATTCTCATAAAGACCACAGCCTTTTCAATCTGGACGAGACCTGACAGGTTCTTATTCCAGCCAACTCTCATTTTCCAGGTGACAAAATTAAGACCCATAGAGATTAAATGACTGGACCAAGGTCACACAGCTGCCAGGTGACTAAACCAAGGGATAGAACATGGGTCTCCTAGGAGATGAACTCCATGTCACACACTACCTGCACCTAGAAGACTCTTCCTGCTGACTTCACAGTATCTCCTGAGGGAATTTTTCCACACCTGGTCCTGCCTAACTCTCCAGTCTCCTCAGAGCTGAAAATAGTCCAGTTGCCAGACAACTGTTTATCTACGTTGAGCCCCAGGGAGAGAGGAGTGGGGTGAAAGTGAGTCTTGGATCACCACAATAGATTCCAGTGAGTAAACTTCACTTCCCCTGGGTGTTGAAGGCCCCAAGAGCAATCAGCAACTTGGCTTGGTTTTCAATACCAGGCAGAGAGCCAGAGAAGAGCAGGCCCAGATACAGAATTAAAAATGAGCAAAAGAAAGAAATGAGAAAACATCCCCCAAAAGGTGCAAATATCAATATATTTTGCCATCACAGTACAGGTATCAACAGCTTTTGAGACAGATCTGCTTCAGTCAGGTGGCTGAAAAGGAAAATATTATAAATTAAAATAATGTTAAAATGTTTGTGTGTGAGGCAATATAGTCTAATGACCAAAAGCACAGACTCTGGAGCCGACAGTTGTTCATGCCTGAACTTGGCCTCTTGCAAGCTGTAAGCAAGTAGGCAAACTACCTAACCTCTTAGAGTCTGGTTTTCTCATATGGAAAAAAAAAGTCTAGACCTTTTAAGGCTTAAAAAGAAAAAAAGAAAAAATTATATGTACGCACACACTGCTGCTTAACGTAGATTAGTGTATAACAAGGCAATTGAAAAACATCATGGTTGACACTATACAACTCCAGCTAAGGAGCTTCCTGATACCTTAGAGGACTCTATTGCCTATTCACACAGCCTCGGAGAGCTCAAAACTCGCCATCACAGTGGTACTTCCAGAATGGTAGAGTGAGAAACTTGGCAGATGACTCCTACAAAACATTTAACTGGGACAAATTATTTTTTAAAAATCACTTAAAGTCTCTCAAAATTGTCCTAAGGACATATAAATGGAGAAACATTCATTCAAGGAAAACTACTAAACCTGAGTTAGAATCCCAACAGTGTGTAGCACTTGGGCCATGACCTGCTTTCTTCTCCCATTCCCAGGTCCCTATGTTATGAAAACCCTACCATGGGCACTCAACGACAAAAGGACTGAAGTCCCACTCCTCAACCCAGCCCCTGCTTGTGTGATAGAAACCCTGCCTCAAGTGTAGCCATCAAGAATACTGGGGCTCTAATCACGCTTGTCTTGGCCTGCTCGCAGGCAGAGGTTCCACATGGGAGAGGCAAGCTGAGAAGACCAGGAGATAGATACCACTCCCCATACCTGGCACCTGCTAGAGATATCCGTCTTGGAGAAGCAGGCCACTGTCTCTGTGCCTGCCTCCTGACAAGTAGTGCAGAAGTTCTCTCAGGGAGGAAGCAGGTGAGGAGGATGAAGAGCTTTGCAGTTCTTATCCAGTTAGTGACTTTATTTAAGGCAGAACTTAGAGAATTCCACATTGAAGGCTATTGTTGAAAACAATGGAGAGATTGGTAGAAAGCAATTAAGGGGTTGTTAGTAGTTTCATGATACTATAAGCAATAAGCAAAATGGCACAGGATTTACAAGTTTAACAGAAAAAAAGCAAGGAAAGAAACACTTCAAGAAAATCCCTCCTGGGTCACAGTAAACCCTGACAATTGCAAAGCCATGTGCATGTTCCTACTTGGAAACAATTAAAACAGAACATGGGTCAGACTTGAAAACACTTCCTAAGCTTCACACAGATCCATCAACAAAAGGCAAAAGCCTCACTGGAAAAAGGGGCTTAGGCAAAACCCCTGACCAAACACCAGCTGCAAAATAAGCTATCCTGACCCAGGGGAAATTATTATTAGGTCAAGCTTAATAATTCAATTATATGCATCCTACTTAACATGCTATAATGCCAAGTCTGTGCCCTCTCAGATTGATTAGAGAGGAAACTTCCAAGCTACCAGGCCCTGGCTGAACTTGGGGCAAAAACAAAAACTCCCTGAGTTTTAATAATAGCCCCTAGGCAACATAAACACCCAATGGTAAAGGGTAAAATTATGACTGGCTAAGGGAACTAAAGCACAAGTGTTGACCGGTAAGTGGCTTACGCAGACCCAACAGTTACTCCTAGGGAGCCAGGCAAAAAGTAAATAAGGGAAAATAAAAGCACTCTGAACATGGACATTAGAATTTGTACACTGTGGGGGAAACAGACTTCACAGAGTTAGCACAACAGTCATTAAACAAATAAAGGACAAAACAAAGGACAAAAACAACATCAACCTCCAGCGGGTGAGGGAGGAGAATGGAGAAGAATCAATATCTAGAGTAGCTAGAATGTATTATATAAAAACTTCAATTTTCAACAACAAAAAAATTAAACATGAGAAGAAACAATAAAATGTAACTGATTCCAGGGGAAAAGCAGGCAACAGCAACTACATTTGAGAGGGTCCAGCTATCAAACCTATCAGATAAAGACTTCAAACAGTTATTATATTAGTTCAAGAAACTCAAAGAAAACATTCTTAAAGAATTAAAAGAGGTATGATCACAATGTCCCTCAAATAGACAATATCAATAAAGAGATAGAAATTATTTAAAAATGGAAATTCTGAAGCCGAAAAGTATAATATCTGAAGAGAAAAACTCAGTAGAGGGGCTCAATAGTACATTTTAGCTAGCATAAAAAATATTCAATGAACTTGATGATAGATTATTACAGGTTATACATTCAGAAGAACATAGAGAGAGAGAAAAAGGGAGAATAATGAGCAGAACCTCAGAGAAATGGAAAACACCATTAAGTGCACCAACATACTCATAATGGAAGTACCAGAAGAAGAGAACAACAAAAAAAGACATAGATATATTTCTAGAAATAATAGCTGAAAACTTCCCAATTAATGAAAAACATTAGCCTGCACATCCATAAATCTAAACAACCTCAATGTAAGGTAAAAGCAAAGAGAGTCACACCTATATACATCAGAGTCAAAATGCTGAACACTAAGAATAAAAAGAAAATCTTGAAATCAGTAAGAGAAAATGACTCATCAAATGGAAGGGAATCCCAATAACAGTTACAGTTGACTTCTCATCAGAAACAATGGAAGCCACAGGACAATGAGATGGCAAATTGAAATTTTTGAAAGTAAAAAAAAAAGGCAACCAAAAATCTCATGCCAGTGAAACTGCTTCAAAAATAAAAACTACATAAAGAAGCAAAGATAGAAGCCATGAGAATTTTCTGCTAGCAGATCTGCTCTGAAAAAAATAAATGGGAGTTCTTTAGGCTGAAAGCAAGTGACACCAAACAGTAATTGGGATCCATATCCTCACAAAATAAAAATAATAAGAAGAAAATAATATAAATAGCTGCATACCAACAAAATATATAACTTGGATAAAATGAATAAATTTCCAGAAAGACACAAACTACTGAAACTGACTCAAGAAAAAATAGAAAATTTGAATAGATCTACAATAAGAAAAAGTATTGGATTAGTAGTTAATCTTTAAAAAAAACAAAAAACAAAAACAGGACCAGATGGCTTCACTAGTGAATTCTACCACAAACTTAAAGAATTAATGCCAATCTTTTACAAACTCTTCAAAAAAAATAAAAGAGAAGGTAATAGTTTCTTACTGATTCTTTGAAATCAGAATTATCCTGATACCAAACCAGACAGAAATCTCACACAAAAAATAAAACTACACACCCATATTTCTTATGAATATAGAGGTAAAACTATTCAACAAAATACTAGCAAGTTGAATTCAGTAACATAAAAAGAGTATATACCATAACCAAGTAGGACTTATCCCAGAAATGCAAGGTGGGTTTAACATCTGAAAATTGATTAATGTAATACACTAGATTCAATGGGGGAAGACTAGTCTTTTCAACAGATAATTGAGACAACTGAATAACTACATGCAAAAAATTGAAGTTGGATTCCGACCTCATGCAATATACAAAAGTCAGCTCAAAGACCTAATAAGTGCTAAAGCTGTAAAACTCTGAGAATAAAATATAAAAATAAATCTTTGTGACCTTGGTTTAAGTAATAGTTTCTTAGATATAAGACCAGAAGTACAAGCAACAAAAGAAAACTTAAATAAATTGTATTAAATAAAAAAATACTGAGAAAATGAAGAGACAAACCACAGAATGGGAGGGAACATTAGTAAATCATAATCTAATAAGGGACATGAATCCAAATACATGAAGAGCTTTTACAACTCTAAAAATTCAAATAATCCATGACAATGAAAATTTGGCAAAGGATTTCAATAGACATTTCTCCAAAGATATACAAAAGGCCAATAAAAATGTGGAAGGATGCTCAACATCATTAGTCATTAAGAAAATGTAAATCAAAAACACAATATCACTTCATAACCCACTAGGATAGCTATGACTGAAAATATAGATGAAAATATAGATGGTGTAGCTCAGTGGACTGAGCACGGGCTGTGAACCAAAGGGTCACTGGTTTGATTCCCAGTCAGGGCACATGCCTGGCTTGCAGGCCAGGTCCCCAGTGGGGGCCGTGTGAGAGGCAACTGGACATTGATATTTCTCTCCCTCTCTTTCTCCTTCCCTTCCCTGTCTCTAAAAATAAATAAATAAAATCTTTAAAAAATATATAGATGATAACTAGTGTTGGAAAGTATCTATAAAATTTGATTATATTAGTAGAAATGTGGAATTGTGCAGCCACCTTTGAAAAGTTTGGCAGTTCTTCGAGAAGTTCAATGTAGAGTTACCATATGACCCAGCAATTCTACCCCTTGATATACACGGTCTCTCTGGAAAAAAATCAAGTCATTGTTAATATAATGAGAATGGTTTGCGTGACATCGATGTAACCTGGCAGCTAAGGAGAGTGGACTGGAATGAACATGTGTGAACAATGATGACTAGTCAGTGCAGGTGGTAGATGCCACTGAGTGAGCATGTGTACTGTGTGGCTGTCACATTCAAAATGACTGAGTAGAGCAATGAATCTACATCAAATTTTGTGTTAAGCTTGAATATTTCACTGCAGAAGCCATTTGGATGATTCAGAAGGCCACAGCTACGGGCAACCAGTGAGTGGCAGCTTCATCACGACAACATGCCCACTCATACACCATGTCTCATGCACAGTTTTGTATCAAAACATCAAATCACCCAGGTGACTCAGCCCCCTCTAGCCCAGATTTGGTGGCCTGCAACTTCTCCTTTTCCCAAAACTAAAATCACCTTAGAAAGGGAGGAAATGTCAGACCATCAGTGAGATTCAGGAAAATACAACAGGGCAGTTGATGGCAATTGGGTGTGAGGTCCCAACATGCCTACGTGGAAGGGGACTGAGGCATCATTGTCCTGTGTACAATGTATCTTGTATCTTCTTCAATAAACATCTCTCTTTTTCATATTACATGGCTGGATACTTTCTGTACAGCCATGTATACCCAAGAGAAATGAAGCCTATATCCATAAAAAAATTTATGCATACATGTTTATAGCAGCATTATTCATAATAGCCAAAAGGTGAAAAGCAAACAATTTTTTTATAAGAACAAATGTTTAACAACTGAGGAAAGGATAAAAGTGGTATAATCATAAAGTGGCATATTATTCAGCAATAAAAATAAATTGAGTACTGATTCATTCTATAACGAGGATGAAGGAAAACCTTATGCTTCATGAAATATTCCAGCTACAAAAGACCACGTAGTTAGCGCATTATTCCATTCATATGACGTATTCAGAACAGGCAAACCCATAAAACAGAGAGCCTAAGGCTTGGGAGGGCTTTGGGGAGAGATGGAGAGTAACTGCTAGTCAGTTTCTTTGGGGGCTGATAAAAATGGTCTATAATTACATCGTTGTGGTGGTTGTAAAACACTGTCAATATGCTAAGAACCACCGACTGTCTATTTTAAATTGGTGAATGTTATGGCATATGAATATCTCAAAAGAAAGATGATTAAAAATAACCTGACCATCTAACTGAGAAAGAGGGGACGACACACATTGTGGAGCAAGAGTGGAGCAGAGGACGGGGATTTGGCGACTGTGATGAGCAAGTGCAGGATTGCATGACATGAGCTGGCATCTGAGAAACTGGCATCAGATCGTCATGACACACATGTTTAATTGTGTCCTTAACCTTTCCATACGTGCCACCGACAGTTTTCACTTTCACACATCCTTAGTCTTCGCTATCTCGCAGCTGCCGAGTGTTTTCTGTTTACTGCCCTTTCCATTATATGCTTCTGACACTCCACATGCTTTACTTAGAGCGGAATATCTCAACTTATCCCCGTTGACATTTTGAGCCAGAAAACTCCTCACTGCGGGAGACTTTCCTGTGAATTGTGGGAGGCTCAGCATCCCTGGCCTCTACCCACTAGATGCCATAGCACACCCTCACACAGCAGCAACCATCTAAAAGGTCTGCAGACAACGTGCGGTATCCCCTGTGGGTCAAAATTGCCCCTGGTTGTATGTATTTGGGGCAGGGGCACTGGTCTAGTTTGTATTCACGTAATCTGAAAAGTTACGCTAAAAATAAATGAGCTTCCCCGGACAGTGAGGGGGTGAGGGGGAGCCTGACCATCTAATTCTCTGTTGGGTCTTTCTCCTGGCACTAGACAAGGTTAAATGTTTCTAAAAACTTTTTAGAGAAGGTAAACTTGTTTCTATACACTAGTTCCTCTGCCATGGATACAAGTCCATGAATACATTCAAGACTGACTGATAGCTCACTGTTGACTGGAACTTACTGTACCTCTAATCCAGGCATTTATATTGTCCAATGAAGCTGAGCCCATGTGCTAATAAGTAAAGGTAGAACTCTACCCTGGATAATTCCTTCTGTTAGAGGAATCAGTTCCGTGTGCAAAGTTCTGCTCCCTATCTCACTAAGTCTAAGAAATTCTGCACACTGAGCCACTTGGAAGAAGTCATAGTTTTTCTATCCTATTAACCTACATCTCAATTTTCTGCAGAATAATATTAATGTTATATTAGATAAAAATTATCAAGTTATAAGACTGATACACATCACATACAAATATCTATATTTTCTTCATTTAAAAAGTGACCCTACACAATCAAATTTCTTTTGAAAAGTAACAGAAGGAAGAAAGGGAGAGAAGGAACAGGGAAGAAACAAGAATGTAATGGTAGAGAACTCGTTGATCTGATGGAACAGGAAATGGTCACATTTTCTTTCTTATCACCCAAGTTGTATAATATGAATCCTGCGTACCATAATGAATTAGGTCAGATGACATTAGTTTTATAAAGTACACAGCAAACTGACTTGAGAAAAACAAGTGATACCTTCCGGGGGGGTCCCAATGCTGCCTCCAAGGCCCAAAATAGCCATCTTGTGCATCCTTGGCTCCAGCATCGCAGCAGATTCTTCTCCCCTTTCCCAGTGGGGTATTTTGACGGGCTCCAGGTGGACATTCTCCAGCCCGTCTTCCTTTAGGTTTTGGTACATAATTTGAATGGCTTTTTCTAGACTCTTGGAGCCACTTAATCTGGGTCCAACGGTATCCACCAGAAGTGCCAATCGCTCATAAGATCTGTTCTGGGCTTTACCATAAACAGCAAGGTCTATGATTGCTTTAGCAACATCTCCATAGCGGGCTATTTCTTCTTTTATTTCTTCAAAAGTCCTCTGCGAGGTGTCATTCCTGTCTATAGCTTTGCCAGAGCTCAAAAATAAAAGGTGAACACCAACAAATGCGAAGAGAAGAAACTTCATTTTTTCCAGGTTGTTTTCTTCCTAAAATAATCTATGTCAATAAGAAACATGTTTTAGGAAAAGATTCTCACAGTTATCCACCTATAACCCAAAGACTGCTTTTAAAACAGGACTGCCCACCCCACCTTTCACCATCAAATTCAGGTACCATAACCTCATAGACTGAAGATAAAGAAGAGCCCTGGCTGGTGTGACTCAGTGGATTGAGCGCGAGCCACAAACCAAAGGGTCGCTGGTGTGATTCCCAGTCTGGGCACAAGCCTGGGTTGCAGGCCGGGTCCCCAGTGGGGGCCACATGAGAGGCAACCACACATTGATGTTCCTCTTGCCTTTCTCCCACCCTTCCCCTCTGTCTAAAAATAAATAAACAAAATGTTTGATAAAGAAGTAAGGAAGAAATTACTGGTCTTATTAATAAGGCAGTATTTATTAAAATCACACAATCACATTGCTTAGTAATTTTGTTTAAAATATGCTAAAAATTAAAATAAAAAGAATACTAGTCCAGCACACATTTATGATAAAAACTCTCAGCAAAGTAGAGATACATATCTCAACATAATAAAAGCTATACATGAGAAAACCACAGCTAACATCCGACTCAATGGGGAAGAACTAAAAGCATTTCCCATAAGATCAGGAAGAGGTCAAGGATGTCCATGTTCATGCCTCTTATTCAACATAGTACTGGAAGTGCTAGCCACAGCAATAAGACAAAAAGAAGAAATAAAAGGCATCTGAATTGGAAAGGAAAAAGTGATACTGTATATAGAGAACCCTAAAGGTTGCACCAAAAAAACTATTAAAATCAATAATGAATTCAATAAAGTAGCAGGATACAAAATTCATATTCAGAAATTGGTTGCCTTTTTACAGACCAATGATGAGCTATCAGAAAGGGAAATTAAGAAAACAATACCATTTACAATTGCATCAAAAAATAAAACAAAATACCTAGTATTAATTTAAACAAAGAGGTAAAAGACCTGTACAGAAATTGAATAAGATACTAATAAATGGAAGCATATACCATGCTGTTGGACAGGAAGAATTAAGACTGCTAAAATGTCCATTTACCCGAAGTTGCTTTCCTTTTTGTTGTTACTATTTACATGCATAGATTCTTGGTTTCTACAGTGACCATAATAATGCTTGTTTTTAAAAGCTAAATTTTATTAAGCAATCAAAATATTTCACCAGATCGCAATTTATTCTTGAAAGTACATTTTCCAATGTACTGTTAGTACCAAAAAAAAAAGGAAAAAAAAAGGTTACTAAGCCATCTATTAATTAAGACTAACCACATGTATCTACTCATTAAAAATTCTCTAAGCAAACATTCATTAACAATTTCACAGTGCACTTCTAGTGATGGATGGGAATCGTATAAATGACAGCATTGTGGAGCTACAAGAGAGCTTAGGGATCCTGGTCCATACCCATGTTTTTTAGAAAGTTAATCAAGGCTTTTGTTGCGATTCCCAGGCAACAGATAAACCAGCAGCTACAATCAACCAGGTAACTGAAGCAACTAGCACAGACTTCCCGAAGGATTAAGAACTGTTTTCTTAGAAGAAACTGTATGCATTTACACATAATAGAAACCCATAAAGAATACCCAAATGCAGTCTGAGAAGCAAATAACTATAATAAAATATCTGTACTCGAGCAGACTCATACGCAGAGTCACATGAGAAGACAGAACAGAACAAAGGGAACCATGAAAAGCTTTAAAGAAAACATGTGTCACAACAGCCTCAAGGAACAGCCGAGGGAAGGAGTGGTGCACCCCTCCGCCGGGTCAGAGACGCCATCCTCAGTTACGTCTGGTTTACAAGTATGTTCAGAGAAAAGCAGTGCCTACGTTTGCCATCGTTACATCTTTTTGCATGTATGTCCATTGAATTATTGGATGACCTGCCATTTTGATAAAGATACTTCATGTCTCCTAACACAATCAGCGAAATTAATTTTGACACAAACATGATATAATTATTTAAAACAAAAACTGCTATGTGTGTCATTCGGAATAACTAACTACGCTGTATCTTCAAACCCCACAAATGTAATAAATGTTTATTTTTAAAAAGTAGGTTAATTTAAAAGATGATGGTGTCTTACCCTTTAATGAATAAGCTTGCCCCTGAGTATACACTGGCACCTTAGAAAGTTTACTAAGATTACAGGCATAAAATAACAAACTACATGAAGAGTCACCCAGAACACTGTACACAAGTAAACACATGGCAGTTGATTCTAAACCTGGATTTCCCTGGCATAGGATCTGAAAACTACTGACATAATTCTTGGGTAGAAAATATAATTTATATATATAATCTCCATCCAATGGAGCACTATAAGAATCTGTTGTTTAATTATTTTTATTGATTAAATGTTTTTGAGAGAGAGAGAGAAACATCACTTTGTTGTTCCACTTATCTACGCACTCACTGGTTGGTTCTTTATGTGCCCCGACTGGGGATGGGACCCACACCCATGGGGTATTGGGACGATGCTCTTACCTGAGCTACCCAATCAGGACACAAATTTTTTTTATTAATTTTGTTTTTAGAAATGTACGTTATCCCAACTAAAATATGTTTTCATTAATAAATAGTAGAAAATTATAATAATTACTAACTGCCTATATTTGGAAAGGTAACAAAAATGGAACAAAATATTTCTATATCACATTCCACTTTACAAAACACTATAAAATATAATATGTCACTTAAAGACACATGGATTATAACCAGTAATTGAGAACAACTTAAAATAAATTCTCTCCTAATTCATAAATTGAGGGTCACTGTACATGAAAAAAAATTTGTTCTAGACCTAGAGTCAATCCAAATAAGAAGGATGAGCAAAGGCACCAGTTTATTTGCCTGAAAGGACTAAAAACACCAGCCCGCCTCAGCGTGAAAAAAAATCTAGGCCAAAAGCAGGAATATTTTAACATATAAAATCAAGTAGGGTTTGGGTAAGATGAATACAGATTTACTACCAAATCCGTTTGTATTAGTACCAGGGGATAGCCCTAGTAGCTCAGAGCTAATCTTAGGAAGATTAAAATGTACAATTTTAACAGTGAGCATAAATATATCAATAGTTTACCTAAGAAAGAAGAAGACTGGATAGAATCATGAATGAGAGCGTCATTGGAAGCTGAAGCCTTTAAATCCACCAGGAAGCACTGGCACCATATTGACCCGAGTGAAGGTCACCATGGGATCAACAGCGGGGTTTACTCATCTGGAAGACTGCTCCTCTGCCCTGGCTCTGAAATTCAGATGTCCCTATACAGTCATTTCAGTCAAATAAAATCAAGCACTACTTTTCTATAGTCTGCAAAGGGAGCAAATAATTCTGTGGGGATCAACAGAAACAAATAGTATTATTCATCGCCAACATTTTCTCCTCAGTAATTGTAAAAGATGCTCTTTGTTCTGTATCATAACTTTACGTCTCCATTCATTTGTCAAAAAGTTATTGAGCACTTACTCAGTACCAAAGACACAAAGGTGTAGGATAATAACCACCCCCTCAAAGGGCTGCGAAGTGTATTGGGGACACAGGTGATGTGAAAATCCCTGTAACTGAGGCAGTTCCCAGGCCTGTGAGAGCAGAGGGAAAGAAGCGGACTAGGAGGATGTAGGCTTGAGCGGATATGTGAAGGGAAAGCAGGAGTTAACTGAGTGGCATGTGGAAAAGAAGGGAGTGGCACTGAAGAAAGGGTAAGCCGCAGAGGGGGACCCATACAAAGGCTTACAGGCTTTACAAAGCACAGCCTCCAGAGGAAACCCAAGTAGCTGGATGGTAAGGGGGGGAATGCGTGGAGGATACAGTAAGGATGGGAAGAGGGCACAATGCCCTGGGGGGCTGTGACAGATAACCGCCAGGCCTCAGGCAGCCAGGAAAGGAAGGGAGGAAAGTTTCTCTGTGATTTTCACTATGCCCATCACGCTGGCACGGAGAATTCACCCAGATGCCCTATCAGGACAAGGAGAGCGTAGGAAGTACCTCAAAGTCCCCAAGCAAGCCACTACTTATTACATATCCGGTTGTTCCACAGAATTTTCACAGAGGGAAAACTATCACATGCTTGCAAGAGAGGCATTAGTCAGGCATTCACTTACAGACACTCAAGGTCTTCTTCCATTTAAAATAACCAACAAAACAAACAAATAAGCAAAATATAACCAAAGACACTGAAATTGAGAACAGGCTGACAGTCACCAGAGGGGAGAGGGGAGGGAATTTCAGGGGAAAAAGGGAAGGGTTTAGAGCAACAAGTATAAAGGACACATGGACAAAAACTAGGGGGGTGGAAATGGGAGGGAGGTGGGGAGGGCTGGGGTGGTGGGCTGGGATGGGAGTAAAAGACAGAAAACTGTACAAGAACAACAATTAAAATAAATTTTAAAAAAATCCCTAAAATACTAAGAAACCAGTGGACAAAAAAAAAAAAAAATCTAGTGCACTATCAAGCAGTGATAGGACACTTGAAGTGTTTTTTTTTAAATATTCTTTGTTCTTACACACAAAAGTTTGAAGTCATTGTTCCTTTACTTGAATTCAAACTATGGAAACAAATGTTATACTCTTCAAAATACGGTGCTTTGAAAATCCATGCTGTATCATGCCTTTGAATTCAAAAACACAGATATTCAAAGGCAACTTTGGAGAACTATTGGAAAAAGACTTGCGTCTCATACATTGTCTTCACCATCCATAGTTACAGATTACCGTTTTCATAAAAAGAGGTAAAATTCTTCATAATGTTACTTTCATTCTTTTCCACTTCGATCTGAAGCAAAATAAAGCAAAACCAATTTTTCTCCTACTGTGAATTATATTCTCTCTAACTATAGTTCCGTACTTTGAGGAAACACAACAAAACCCTTTGCTTCTGTTTCTAGATATTTTACCTAAAATATCAGTGTTTGAAAATGCCTCCAACCATGATAGAAATGCCACAGCGAATAGGCTAAGTGAAGTGGAAAAGGATACAATGAGAAGCGAATGTGCTAAAAGGCAGAAAGAAGAGGATTTAGGATCTGAGATTTTTATTGACATTTTACTGTGTCACTTTTTCTTCTAAAGACTGAATCTATGATGAACATGAAAACTTCAAATATTTCTCCTAAACCTTCCATTGCTGAACAGGATTTACTGCCATAAGTTTAACTCTTAGCCTTCCATCTGCAGCGTGTCGCGGATTTAAAGACCAGAAACGCTAAAGCTGAGCACAGACTCTGGCACGTTGAAATTCACTTCCAAACACCTGCGAACTCTCCTGGATTTATAATAATTAGCCCTTTAACCATCTTAAGGAAGACTTGTTTCCTTATTAAATTCAAAGTTCAAATAATACTGGATTTCTATTTTCCGTAGCTTACATTCCAACTATTCCATTGCTCCAGAAAGTTCCTTGAGAGAGGACTACATGCCAGGAACTCTGCAAGAATGTAGATAAGATTCAAAAATAAGCAAGATTCAATTCCTACCATTAGCAGGCACTAATAATTACCTATTCAATAATCATCTTCTCTTTTCCTGCTAATCAAAACCCAATTTTATGTAAAGCGTGAAGTGTCCAGCCCCATTAATCTAAGCCAGTTGTTCTCAGTATGGATGGTACTATCCCAGGAGGAATTTTGAAAGGTGGGGCAGAGGGGGGGAACTTCTGGTTGTCACAAGGGTATGTGGGTCCTACTAGTAACTTCTTGGCAGGTGCCAGCGATCCTAGCCATACTGCTATGGAAGGGACAATCTTTTGTACCAAGAATTCTTCTGTATTCCACACAGATTTTTTAAATATGAAAAACCTATTTCCTGAGCCTTGAATCTAACTAAATATAACAAAAATGGTTTTTCAGACTTTTAATGTAAGTTGACTTTTCCAAGAAACAACTACCACGTATATCACAGAAGGACTATGCAATAGTTTTGATCAGAACTTTAGCAAGAGCTGGTCATTATTTCAGCAAAACACCAATGACTGGGCTGCTCTGGTATTGGAAGCACCACCACCACAGCCCTGGGCTACATTTGTTGAATCACATTTCACCAGGCAAGCATCTCTCTACTTCATTATGTCATCTAGTGCAGTCATGCCTCAGAAGTTACTTTTTAAAATACTCTACCACATTAAAAATTATTTTCCTTCAATTTCTCCTTTATATTACAATTAGGATAGTAGACTGATTTATTTGAAAATATACATGCAGAGTATCTATGATGCTTAACTTAGGATAATAGAGCAGGCATTAGAATTATTTTATTTGTTTATTTATTTATTTATTTATTTAAGAATCATTGTGCCCTGACTGGTGTGGCTCAGTTGGTTGGGTGTGGTCCCATAGAGGGAAAGGTTTCTGGTTCTATTCCCTGTCAGGGCACATGCTTGAGTTGTGGGTTTGGTCCCAGTCCAGGAGCATGCGATAGGAAACCTGGCAATGTTTCTCCCTCACATCATGTTTCCCTCCCTCTCTTTCTCCCTTCCTTCCCTTATCTCTAAAAATAGATAAATAAAGTATGTTTTAAAAAGAATCATTGCATCTAGTAGGATGGGAAACTAGTAATGTAGTTGAAATCAACCATTCTCTTCCTTACTATTCCAGCCTACTTTCCAGCCAAGGGAGGCCCTGTGACCCAGTCCTACTCAAAGAGGCCCAAACAGAATCAAGCCCATGAGCAACTGGTCACAATTCTAGAGCTGCATCAGCTACTCTCTAACCATGAGGGCAAGTCCAATGCAGCTCCACTAACTTGTCTGCAATGTGAGAGAAATAAACTCCATTTGTTTCAGTCAGTCAGTTGGATTTTCTGTTCCTTGCATTTTGAATACTTTCCAACTGCTATACTACTTTAGGGGCTTCTTGGGATCCATAATTAAGTACAGTGTTATACTAATTAACTACTCATTAACACAATAATGAAAGGCTAGGATCTGGCATAAGATCAACCTAGATGTCTCACGTGTACCTAACATCTAAATATCCAACATCAAACTCAGAATCTTCCTTTCAAACCTTCTCTTCCTTTTTTCCTTAATCCCACCCCTACCCCTAACCCAGTTAGTGAGCTAGAAACTGCACTGTGTTCCTGAATTCCTTCCTCCCCCCCCCCCAGGAAGAACAGGTGAACAGTTGCCTGTGATTCCACCTCCAAATTCTTTCTTGACTAACTTCCTTACTCTCCACTCTTACCATCACTTTCCAGCTCAACCCTCATTATCTTTCCTTTGAAACCCTTCCTCACACATCTATTTGCCTTATATTCAGGTCCATTGCCCCCGGCTTTATCTTAAACCCAGTAGAATCACTCCTTTGTTACAACATCTGTTTCCCTCACCATTTACTGTCCGTGTTATGGGTGTGGCTTCCTCATCTTCAAAACCATTCCCTGTAGTACCCCAAACTTCACACTGCAGCCCCAACAGGTTGGTTATTGGTCCTTCAAATTATAGAACACTCTTTATGCCTCTCTGATTGTCCTCATGCTGTTCCCTGTGCCGAAAATGCCTCAGTTCATCAGCCTCCGGCTCCTGGGCAGAACTACTGCTGCCTTTTCAGTAGCTCACTGCATGCTTCCTGTTTTTGTGTCTGCTAGACATCACTTAATAGCAATAATATTTCACTTTTACAAAATGTAACAAGCATGAGGAATATGTTTTTATTTGTTTTGTATACTAAGCAAATCACACAACACCTATCAATAAATACTGTAGAAAAATGAGCAAATTCATCGAACAAGGAGCTGCATTTCACAACAGAAGTATACAGCTCTGATTCATCATTTTAATGATTACTTTTTCCTCATCAGATATCGGTTTTCTCCTTTCAACCATAGCGTGTTTACAAGTTCCTTTTTATAAAGAGAGTCAAGAGACCTAGGGCTTGGTCCTGGCTGTCCCTTTCTAGATGCATGACCTTGAACCATTAAGTCAAAGTCTCTATCTATGTATAAAACAAGGGGCTGCACTTCAGCTCTAACACTGTACTATGGCTTTTCTTAAATATTTAATATCAGTCACATTTTTCATTATATTCCATGTTAGCCCTTGACTAAATCACCTTATACCAAACTCTTTCTTAATTGGTTCACTTATAAAAACCACTACTCAGTCTACCGTTTTTTCTCTTCCTACCAGCCAACTGACATTGAACTCCTAAGGATCAAAAAGGACTCCTTGTTCCTTACTCTATTGGGAACATTTAATTTCCTATTACACTTAACATCAAAAATATTTAACATTGTGGACAGTCTCTCCTTCTCTATACCCTTTTTCCTATCTCTCTGCTCTCCTTCCCAATCTTTACTGCAGGGTCCTTTTCCTCCATCTATCCTTGAAGTTTATTATTTCCTAGGGTTCTGTCCTTGACCCTCATCTACTGCACATTCTGACAGGCAAGGTCGTTCCCTCCAAGCCTTCATTCATCATCTACAGCATGAGCTCATCTAGAGGTTAACAAACTCTCTTAGTTTGGATGCCCACAGGCACCTCACACTCACCATATCCAAACCCCACTCATGACGTTTCCTCAGCACCTGCTCTTCTTCCTGAACTCCCACTCTGGTCATGTGGCCTTTCCACCACCCCCATCATCTGGACCACTGGGGGCATGTCACTCCATTTTACCCCTTCAGCCCCTTATCACTACATGCTATTAAATTTAACTTCTAAAAAGCCCTCAAACCCATATTTCCTCTCTAAATCTTCCTTACCACCTTGGTCTCCGGCTAGGTCACCTTAACCTGAACTACCACCACAGTCTCCTGACCAATCTCCTCGACTCCAGCCTCCTCTTCTCCTAGACATTCTCTTTGCTGCAGTGGTTGTCTTTCTTCAAAATACTTATACTCCACATGTCTGTATCCCCCACTAATCTGTGAACTCCATGTGGGAAAGGACTGTGTAGAATCCTCCTTTGAACCTCTAGGACCTAGCAATGATCTGGGACTTAGTAGGTAGTTCGTGAGCATAGGATGGAATTAGTTTTGGAAGACTAAGAGCTAGCAGGCATATGTGCTGGGAAGAGGAGTGAAGGTACATAACAGACTAAAGAGTAGCTTTTCTCCATATATAATTTAAAGAAAACTGTTGAATATGTCTCATGGGCTTAGTAAATACATACTGCCTTGAACTGAACCTTTCTGTATGAGCAGATAATTCCCAGATACAGGACCATTTCTTATTAATGGTATTCATGTCCTCCTTGGCACCTAATTGAGTGCTTTTCAGAGTAGGCATTCAGACTATTCGTTGATGTATGTTTTCTGGTATCTATTTTCCACTCAGTGGGGTACAGGAGGGCAAGACAGAAAGAAAGGAAAAGATCAGATGAGAATGTTTGCTCCAGCCACAACTTCAATTCTACCTGCTATATTAACAAAATGCCATAGCATTTGAAATCCTTAGAAAATCCCACCCAGTAAAAACTGGTGCAACCTGAATAAAGGCTGTGGATTATAGCAATGGCAATTTCCTGGTTTGGATATACATTGGTTATGTAGCTGTCATCGCTGGGGGAAGCTGGGTAAGGAATGCAACGGAGTCTGTCATTTTTGCCACATCCTGTGAGTCTGTATGTTTTAAAACAAGAAGTTATAAAGAAGTTATAAAGAAAAATACACCTGACTTTTTTTTAAGTTCAAACATTTATTTTTTAAATACTATAACATCTATAGTTCCGGTGGGGCAGAAATTGCACAGACATGAGGCAGAACTGGTTATATTTGTTACAATCAGATGCCAGGACAAGGAGAGAATGTCCCAGGCCCACTGCACCTACCATTTGGACTAGGATTCACCTGTATCCAGTATTTTTCCACCACTATTTTTCCTAAGAGCCATGAATAAGAGACTTTAGTTCAGATGTCTCTGCCACCGATCCTGTCGCCCTGAATGAGACATGGGCATTGCAGGGGTAAGGGAGGATGACTAAAGAAAGAGAAACGAATCCTGACAGGACGGAAGGAAGCCAGTGCATGATATTCCCCTTCCTCCTCCCACGGGTTCTGGGAGTTAATCCAGGGGCAGCCAGTTAGTGAGGTGATGAGAGCAGGGAGAATGGAGCACTGACCGGCAGTCCCCTTCCCAGAGGGAATCCCAGGGGCTCTGGGTTGGGACTGTGGGGACAACAACCTGCTGGGAGAGGCCCACCAGTAGATCCCTCGCCTCACAGTGGATCACTCACGATTCGACCCTACAGACGTCAAGTGAGCTGACTCATGTTGTGTCCCTGACATTTTACTGTTTACCAGTGAGCAGTTTTTAGTTTGCCATATAAGAAAATTGATTTGGCTTACTTTACTTTTCCTTTTCTTGGGCTGGTTTATTTCTCTCACATTTCTTGAGTATGTAACACAGTGAAAACTAAATCCCTACTGTTCAAAAGTAGAAATCTTACAGTTGAATGTCATATAGCTGAATGTAACTGACCTTTGACCTACATCATGATGGGCTGAGAGAAAAAAATATGAAGTTCCTTCATATGTGCTTAGGTGAAATAATATGATTAAAATTCAAATAAATTAAATCAACCACAAAACCTAGAATTAACTTTGTATTCTTGGCTTGCAAAACCTGTACTGAAATTCAGAGAGTACCTGGGACAGCTCTCGGCTCCTTTGTTGGCTGAGAATGCCAGGCTGACCATGAAGACGGATGCTCTTGAGAACAGAGGTCAATATCTGTGACTCTGTCACATGTCCATGCCAAGCTCATACTGTCAATAAAAGCACAGCTAAATCATGAAGAATATAGTTTACACCCTTTGGGGCCAAATACGTCAAGTGAGCTGACTCATGGATAACCCTAGACATTAGCAATTCTGAGGTCCTACAACTAAGAGAATGAAAAAATGGGGGGCAGGGGGAGAAAGGAAATGAGATTGTAGCCTCATGGTCCTAGTTTTCTAGGACTTGGACCCCCAACATAAGAGTACTAGGAAGTGCTTTATTTCTGCCAGTAAAACCAGTGAAGCATTTGTCTTTGATCTGGTGATATTAAAAAGCTATTACAAGGCACAGCAGTCTCTTCCAGAGGCAAGAGGGAGAATACGGCCTTCCTTGAATCAGACGAAGTGAAGGCATCTTCAAGAGATTCAGCTACAGAAAACTATGAAGCTAGAGATATATAGATTTAATTACCATTTTCCAATATAGGGTTACATACAGTAAGCTGACTGTACTAATGTGCTCTTATTGCTAAATAGCGTGCTTCCCCCATGTTTCTTCCCCTGGACTGGTTAATAACAAATTCCAAGGGACGCTCGGGTAGAGATATTAGTAATTCCCTCTGGAACATGCCTTTCAGTTCTCCTCACTTAAGCCAGGCTCCACCCCACCCACAGAAATGCAAAAGCAGAAAGACCCTCAATGAATCTTGCTGCTGCATGCAGTTCTTGTTACAGCTCAAGCCAGGAAGCCTGTTCAGCAAGCCCCTTACTGCAAAGTCTGCTGTTAAACTTGTCAAATAGACACATATGAAAACGGTGCCTCACTAAACAGCTGTTAGGTTTCATGAACTTAAAAAGAAAATGCCATCTAGCTTAATACTGTTAACTCAACAGAGATTCACCATTCAGTTTTAAAATCTGGTATTCGGGTAGACTTCTCCCCAAATGCTAACATTTGCTCTGCGCCGTGAGCAGGCTGCCACACAGCACCAGGGGCGAACACCAGCTGAGAGCATGCACACACCTCGCCACGGTGCCTGCTCCCTCCTGCAACTGGAGCACACAGCATCTGTTGCTTCAGGCTCTCGCCCAGGAAAAAAAAAAAAGCCTTTCTCAATGGTGTCGAGGGGAAATTAATGCGCTAATTCCTCTCTGTCCCAATGGTCAAATATTAATCAAAGGTGGCAAAAGAACAGCGTTAAGCCAAATAGAGTCACAGCAATAGAGCTACAACAATGATTCGAAGTGCCCAATCAGTCAATGTGAAATGAAACCATTGCAGCCCCACATCACACTGGTGCGCAGCCAGACAAAGCATCTAGCGGGGGCGGGGAGGACATTCATAAAACAAGTTTTCCAGCAAGTGGAGAAACCAAGTTGATACAGTACATGTCTGACAAGAGGAAATTTAAAAGATCATTTTAAAAATTAAAAGGGAATTAGGGAGACACTTGAGTGGGATGAGTTTGGAGCGTGGCATGAAGACCACGTGGAAAATACATCCCAGTCCAGAGGTGAGGGGGAGGGGACAGGAACCCTAAAGGAGACATAGGAAACCAGCTGAGGGTGATTTCGCTTAACAAGCCATTTCTAAATCCAAAATGTAATTATTAAAGATCATCGCATTTATCAGGAGGCTAGGCGTATAATTTAAAGGATTATGAAGATAGACTTAAAGAAAAAGATTCCTGGGTCTCAACAGACAGTGCAAAAGAAAAAGGGGAACTGAGAGCCAGTTACCTCGGGGAAGAGACTACACAGGCTTGGGAGGAGGACAGGGAAATCTCAAGTTTTATGATTTATTTCCTGCTATCTCACGGGAAAGATGAAAAGCCCACAGTCAGGTCAAGTCATTGTTATGGGAAATGAGGTGAGGAGACACTGAATTTGGAATAATCACTCCATAGTTGCCTCGAGGTCTACGAAATCTGTGAAGGATCGGCCTGTTTCCTAAACGCAGTGTGTTTGATTTCCCTCCAGAGAACGCAGGAAATTGTACCCTTTGAAACAGATGAGAAGTTTTGGATAACATCAGATTCTACTGGAAAGCCCCAGGAAGGAGTCGGCAACTCATAGCCTGTACACAGTGTCTGATACATTTAGTAGCAGAGGAGGGGAAGTTTGTTGTGACAGCTGTGCAGAAAATAACTGAAGGTTAGGCGGATTTGCAACATGAGAAGGTGATTCGGGTTTGGAGAATGCAAAGTTGTCTTAGGAAGGGAAGAGCGCACAGCAAAATGAACGGGAGCCAACACAGAGGGGCGGAGAGCAAAGCACGCCCAACTTGTTGTGGAGTTTGGGGCATTGTTTTCTTGCTTGGGAAATGCCTCCTGAGCAGTCAGAATGTCCCCCAAAAGTGGTTGCTCCATTCACCTTTATAGCAGAGAAGGAAGAATGTGCTACTTGCAAGATACGCAGATGGAGAGTAAAGCGGAGTTACACTTGAAGGTGATTTTCCCCTATATGTCCTCCCTTCCCTCCAGCTGTTTACTAAGGCAGCCCTTCCCTTATGGCTCCCGGTACCCTGACAGCTGACCATGGCGTCTGCCTGCCCCCCACCCACCCAC